>CM070010.1:25044421-25234421 GCA_036247105.1 Cirrhinus mrigala
TTTCCAGAAGTCAATTTCAGATTATTTTTTTTTAAAAAAGGGAGGCAAAGTGAGTTCTTATAATAAAAAGTGCAATTTAAAATATATACGTTATCCTATTATGATTATTTAAAATATACACTACCAGTCAAAAGTTTTTGATGTTTTCAAAATATTTTAATGTATTTTAAAGAAGATTCTTCTGCTCACCAAGCCTGCATTTATTTAATCCCAAGTACAGCAAAAACAGTAACATTTTAAAATATTTTTCAAAACACCTGTTTTCTATTTGAATATATTTTAAAATGTAATTTATTCCTGTGATTTCAAAGCTCAATTTTTAGCATCATTACTCCAGATCCTTTAATTAAACATTTAATATTATTATTATTATGTTGAAAACAGTAGCAGGTTTCTCTAATGAACAGAACATTTAAAAGAACAGCATTTATCTGAAATATAAATATTTTGTAACATAAATGTCTTTATCACCTTTTGATCAATTTATAGCATCCTTGCTAAAAACAAGTATCAATTTCTATATTTTTGCTGTACTCTGAATAAATGCAGGCTTGGTGAGCAGAAGAGACTTCTTTAAAAAACATTAAAAATCTTAACTTTTGACTGGTAATGTAGCTGCGGTCTTTTTAAAATGAAACTGAATTCCGAGGTCATGTTTTGGAATTTTTAATCTGTTAATTTGTGATTAAAAGATTCGCTCATAATATTCATTCTTTGCCGCCTGCTGGTGTAACGATGTAACCTACAGAAAGATTCACCAAATGATTAAGCAAACAAGTATTTTGGTGAAATGAATCAACAAATTTGAGCCTATTCATAAATTTAATCCTCTCTACTAGCTGTTTTAAGGCTTTTCTATGTTTTTTATTGTTAACTAAATCTAAAACAATCTTTAAAACAATCGTTTTTTAAGATGAAATAAAATAAACACTAGATGAAATACTACAAAAATATATATACTAATATATACTAATGCTAGAACTAAAAGCTAAATATTAAATATTAAAATTGCTACCTGATCTCATGACGAAAACTTACCTGTGGGAAGGCGCGAAATACATACCAATAAGTACATATGACTGCACTTTCCAACTCCACTAGAGGCCGTAAAACAGCGAGCACTTGTAATGATTTTGTACACAGCTATGATTACAGCTCCACATGTTTCACTTTATGTAAGAACGGAACGAGCTTTTTTGGTAGATTAGCCGGCATGGAATTGGATTTAGGATGTGGAGTCTTTGGGTACGAATCCCGAGAAAAACATGACTCACGATGAAAGATGAGAAATCGAAAAACATGTTAAAAGGGCATGTTTGCAATTGCGTTTTGACGTCACATTCGCTTTTGTTCATAGTGTTGGGAAGGTTTAGGTGTAGTGCAGATGGTATTTTAAAACGTAACAAAGCATTAGAGTTATAGCGCCACTCAATGGACATTTCAACTCAGAACTGCTGTGACGCATTCAAAACCTACGTCACATAAAGCCATATGTTTGTTCATCTGTTCCAGGGGGAAAAAAACAACAAAGAAACACTCTTTTAGCGCCACTCAGTGGACATTTCACATTGAATATGTCAGGAAATGCACAAGGTGTTTCCACGTCTTGCAAAAAAAGTTCCCACAGGTACGTTTTCGTCATGAGATCAGGTTGTAAAATTAATATTAAGTTAACAAAACATGTCTGGGCATGTTAGGCCATGCAGTAAAGAATCCGTTCTTTTTGGGAACGACTTTCAGGCTTAATTAACAAGCTATAATAAGAGTTTTCTTTTCTGGTTTTGAAGCCAAACAACTCTAGTTATCTACTACGAGTTACTTACTTAGTGCATTACCTCAGGTCAAACGTATTTGGATGGGCGGCTGGGAAATGTTGTATATATGTATGTGAGTGTGTACAACGGGTTGGGAGGGATTATTATGGAGATCAGCTAATGCATGTTGAACATTGCATTCTGGTTTTAAGTGACTAGTGTGGAAAGCACGGCACAATGCACAACCTCGAACTTTTTTTCTACATTCTCTCCCTCTTTCAAAGCCACACTTTCTCCCAAAGCACCTGGAGATCACAAAAAAAAGGAGGATGAGGCCCCCCTTCCCAACCCCTCCCAATTCGCACACATCAACCAACTCCACACTGCGTCTACCTATCAATACAGTGAGTGTGGACCCGCGGGAGGCTGTTCGGGGTGGGCTACGCTGAGCCTGAGGCTTTGCCATACAGCCTCACAGCCAGGAGCCATTGAAGTGCTCTGCCTCCATAATGGAGTCACTAATAGGTGCCCATTCAGCAAGGAAAGTGTTTTCTGGAAAAAGAGGGGAGCGAGGGAGCGACAGAGAGAAAAGAAAGTTTTAGGGGAAGCGGCAATCACTATGTACGCTGCCTTGAGTATGTAAAATTTATTCAGGCCTCCTCCCACAAAAGCCCCATCCCACATTTTTTTTCTTCTTCTTCTTTTGACTGTTAAGGGGGGAAAAAGAGGAGAATAACAAATCACTATTGAAAAGGCTTTATAGAGAGTTTGGAGTTCTCTTTTCTTCTTTACTTGTAGATGGGGTGAATAGCCTGTCCAGGAGTGAGTACAGGCCCGAGTCCAGATATTGTTTGGATGTTCGCAGTTTCTCGCCTCTGTGCGCTCCCTCAATTAGCTGCGCCTTTCGGTCATACATGCGCTCACATATGTATAAACACTCAACACTGCAAATGTCATTTATTTTTAGGTGTTTAATGCATACAATTTAGCGTTTTTGTCATTCTTGACAAGCTAATTATTTTTTAATGTAGCATGTGCACTAATAGCGATCAAGACTTCATTTACATTCTCAAAAACAGTTGTTTTCGTAGTTTGTTAAAGGGATAATTCGGTTAAAAAGAAAATTCTGTCATGATTTACTCACCCTCATGTCGTTCCAATCTTGTAGAGTTACAAAAGAATATATTTTGGTTATCAACATTTTCCTAAATGTCTTCCAAAATTCTAATTTTTTGTGTTCTGCAAAATAAAGTCATACTGGTTTGGAATGACATGAGTGTTGAGTTAAACATGACAGAATTTTCATTTTGGTGAACTATTATTTTAATTGAATATTTCTATTACAAGGATAAAGGGGATTTTGAAATTTACAGTTGGTTTTTGCCAATTTTTTTCCACTTTAGACTTCCAATTTCCAATTCTGGCAAGAAATTAGTATTTCAGTAATTAAACATTAGCTTTATTATCACCAAAGCTCACTCTGTTTTTTTTTGTAGATTATTAAACTGTAACGCTACTTGAGAAGAATCCTGTCTGAAATCAGTTTTGGTGGATACCTTCATGTACGTATGCCCCAAAAGTCATTAGTTTATAGGGCAGAGAGGCAACAAGTCATTTTCATTCAAGTTATATCCAATTTACAACTAAATGCCTAAATTGATAATAAAAAATATAGTTGCATATATATGTGACCCTGGACCACAAAACCAGTCATAAGGGTCAATGTGAAATTGAGATTTATACATGAATAAATAAGCTTTCCACTGATACAACTATTTGAAAATCTGGAATCTGAGAATGCAAAAAAAAAAAAAAAAAGAAAATCAAAATATTGAGAAAATCACCTTTAAAGTTGTCCAAATGAAGTTCTTAGCAATGCGTATTACTAATCTAAAATTACGATTTGATATATTTACAGTAGGAAATTTACAAAATATCTTCATAGAACATGATCTTTACATAATACCCTATGATTTTTGGCATAAAAGAAAAATCGATCATTTTGACCCATACAATGTATTGTTGGCTATTGATACAAATATACCTGTGCTACTTATGACTGGTTTTGTGGTCCAGGGTCACATATAATATATATATATATAATATATGCAGCGATTACAGGTGTACAAGCGCTTTAAGGCATTTAAGCACATATGAAAAAAGACATTACTAATTATTTACCAAGTCTGTAACCACCTAAATCAATGATTTAAAAAGCATGTTTGGCAAATACAGGTAATTTGCCATAGAAATATGCTGTTTTTTAATGTTTATAACTGTTATAGCGGCAGCTGTGGTTCGATCTCCCTAAAACTTTGCATGCTTGTTTAGAATCACCTGTCGCTCACCAGGCTTCGTGAAGTTTTGAATTTTTGTTTAGGCCTTCGGGAATTTTTGGACAGGCTATTTTTGTTAAACAACCCCGTTGTAGCTTCCCAAAGGGTAAATTTCAACATTTTTTTTGATAATTATTGACCTAGAGAGTCTACAGAACTGCACTGCAGTGTTTTTTTTTCCAGACTGAATGAAAAACCAAGGACTAGTTCGTAAAAGTACGTTTTTCTTACATTTTCTCAATCATTTAACAAACAGTTTGATTGACAGCAGTGGTTCTATAGGCAAAGTCATTCGGAAAGAGGAGGTCTATTGTTTGAAATGAATATCGCACGTTTGTGTGAAAAAGTGCACAATATACAAACGTTTCCACCCTTGAAAAATGCAATATCGCCCCCCCCAGTGCCCATTTTCTTTCAAATTTCTCACAGACCATTAGCCAAACAGGCTCACCGAGTTTAGTTCCAATCAACCTCTGTTAATTTTGTCTAATAGGTGCTTAAATTTCATCAGCCTATGTTGGCCATGTTTTTTGTGATATGCAAATATCCTTAGAGACACTTGTGCCACTTTGGACCAAGACTGTGCATACAGTTTTTTAATCAATAGGACAAACGGTTGCATAGTTATGGCCGTTTTTATGTTTTGGCCACCAAGTGGCCAAACTCCATGTCTTTTCTCATGTGACCTCAGATTCAGCTCTTACATATGCGTTGTGAGTTTGGCGTCGATATCTCATTCCGTTCACAGGTTATAGCCATTTTAGTAAAAGCAGCCCTGCCCCTTTTGAACGTTTTGACGTCCCTTTGCGAAGGAGGGTTGAAAGTTCAGGTTTTTTGGAATAATTATTGATATTCACTCTCCAGAAAATCTTCCTGCACCGGTTTGGTTCTAACTGAGTGAAAAAGCTAGTAATAATTCGCAAAAGTAGGTTTTTCAAAAAATGCAAAATACCAGAAAATTTGCCAGAATGATGGACGAAGCCTGCGATGAACGGTTTAGGAGTTTTGAGCAATTTCGAACGTTTGATCACCGTAGCACCCCCCTCAGGCCGATTGGGACGAGTCTTTATGGTGTTGTAGATGGTGTGAGTACTGAGTACTACCATCCCTCCAAGTTTCAAGTCTCTACGACTTGCGGTTTGGTCAGTTTTACGTGGAGATCCAATTACAATAGAGTTTCAGTGCTACGTGCTTGAACATATAATTACAAGAGCAAATTATAAGCTTCACATTTCTGCTTTTAAATATTCCAAAATTGGCCCCATTCACTTCTGTTGTAAGTGAAGCTTAAACTTGAATTTTTTATTCTATTTTTTACTTTATTTATAAGCGATTTTTTTTTTTTTTTTTTTGTGTGAGTGATAATCAAGATGTTATTGACTCTTGAATATTTCTATAAAGCCACATTATGGTCTCCGAGAGCAAAGGTCAAGCTATATGTCACAGTTATTTTTCCCAAGCAGCATCGCTCAGTGCTCAACTGATATAGTGTCGCAAAGACCATATTGTGAAGAGGGAACATTAAAGCAAAGATGCAGGGAGGCCTTATTGTAGCGCATGTGTCTGTTCTGGTTTGACAGATTGATGGAATGGGTGTATTCCGGCCCAGTGTGGGCTCTCAGGCCGAGATGAAGTTTAGGACTAGAGTGAGTTAGTCCCACAGGGGGTTCGGGTGTCCTGCTGAGATGGGATAAGCTCAAAACCACCAGCTTTTGTCCTGCAGCTTTTAAGCTAACAATACCTGGTAGAATGGCTCGATCTTATTCACTAAAGACATTTACTTAGGGTTTCATATGATTCTACGATGCGTATTTAAAAGGTTCTAGGATTCCAGGATTAGGGAATTTTGGTTCAAATCTTGATGACATTCTTTTTCCTATTTTTGCTTATGTATCTGCAAACAAAGGACAACTGCTATATTACTCTGAGCGATTAAATAGCTATACACTGCTTTTCTATCTAGGAAACAGTTATCTGACAAAGCATTTTTCCGTGAGTACCTTAGCAACTGGGTTTGTTGCATCTGGATTACCCAGAATGCCCTGCGACAATTTCTGTTGTGCATAGAAAGAACTTAAAACAGGACACACTACAAATATATATACATATATACACTCTGCCATTCAAAACTTTGGGATCAGTAATATTTTTAATGTTTTGTAAGGAAGTTTTTACTGCTCATTAAGGCTGTATTTATTTGATTAAAAATACAGAAAAAAAACATTGTGAAATATTATTGCAATTTAAAATAGTGGTTTTCTATTTTAATATACTTTAAAATAGAAATTATTCCTGTGATGCAAAGCTTAATTTTCATCACCCATTACTCCAGTTTTCAATGTTACATGATCCTTCAGAAATCATTCCGACATGCTAATTTACTATCAATGTTGGAAACAGTTGTGCTAATTAATATTTTTTGGAACCTGTGATGCTTTTTACAGGATTCTTTGATGAATTAAAGAAAAGAACAGCATTTATTCAAAATAGAAATCTTTTCTAACAATCTAAGTCTTTACTATCACTTTTTATCAATTTAACCCATCCTTGCTGAATAAAAGTATTAATTTCTTTCAAAGAAAGAAAGAGAGAAAAAATGTACTTATGCCCAAACTTTGAACAATAGTGTATACTGTTGCAAAAGATTTCTATTTTAAATAAATCCAGTTCTTTTTTTCCACTACTGGTAATAAATCGGCATATTAAAAAATTTCTGAATGAAAATTTGACACTGAAGACTGGAGTAATGATGGTGAAAATTCAGCTTTGCATCATAGGAAAAAATTATATTTTAAATTGCAATAATATTTCACAATATTACTGTTTTTTTCCACAATATTACTGTTTTTTTCTGTATTTATAATCAAATAAAAACAGCCCAGAAAAAGCTTTTTAAAAAAAAAAAAAAAAAAAAAAAACTTACTGATCCGAATATATATATATATATATATATATATATATATATATATATATGTCTGGATCTTAATTTATTCAAAAATACATTAACAATACAATACACACATTCAGTCAAATGTTTAGCATGTTTTTAATGTCTGAATTAACATTAGTTTTGATATTTTGGGGGGAAAAGAAATATCGAGGTAACTGTCTTGATACTATGATGAAAAAATGTTAAATAATTTAGTGGTTCAAGGAGTATATATTTCTTTTTGCTTGATTGTTATGCCAAATGACCTTTAAATATATTGTAAACTTTTTAAAAAGAAATCAACATAAATCCAGACAGTATTTCTAAGAACTTAGCTTCAAGCTAGATTTTTAAAAGACTTTTCCTTTTATTTATCATGGACATATCATATATCATTGACCCTCATTCTGATTGTTTTCCTGTTCTGATTTCATGTACCCAACCAAAACCAAAAAAGTTTGTATGTTTGCATATGTTGACGTTTCTACCAGTCACTAGGGCAACAAGCTCACATTAGTCATTTGGTTAATATTTCTCCTGAATATTTGGCCCCAGCTGAAGAGTGAACGAGCATAAGACAACTTGAATCCTTGAAATCCTCTCACACTAATGAGATATGATTAAAACGGCAGATAGTCAGCAGTCCCACTGACATGCACGAGGGGAAACACACACTCGCACACATTCCCACTAATGAGCTTTGATTTGTGGGACTGATAGTGTGTGTGGTTTCCTTAAAACGACTCTGTAAATCCTCAGTAATGTAATTAAGCACGACGGCAGATTTATGCATGTAGCAGGACAGAACCTGATCCTTGCCTATTCTTTCCACGCTCTGAAAAGCCCTTTGTCTACTTTGCCATCCACTGTTTTGGCCTTGTGTGTGTACATTTCTTAATTTTCGATAAAGATGACTCACCTGACTGGTTTAGTATAATCATTAACAGAAGCAATGAGCTCTCAAGCCTTTCATTCCAGAAAGCAAAACCAAATTGGCTGGATTACGAGGACAATAGAAGCCAAGACAACTCTTTTTGTCCAAATAACCACCAATAACTTGAGGTTTGAGAGTAAACAGAAAACACAGCATGTTGACAACTGAGAAAGGACCTAAAAGGCACATTTACAGCTGGAAACCTCATTCTGTTGGAGGCACTCAACCTCGTTTCAGTCACCCTGGGAGATGCGTCAACAGCAAAGCCTGGTATCTGAGCTCCAGACCCCAGCGCTGGAGAAATACGGTGAGTCTCCACCACACCAGGGTTCTTCAAAACCCTTTTAGCATGGGTAAGCTCGGCCTGTCAGTGGATCTCTGATCTCTGCTTTAGAAATGAAAAAGCACTTCAAATCGACCTCATGTTGAGAGGATGAGGAAGCAGGGACAAGAGAGAGAAGGCGACAGCAGGCCTGAAATCGGAGCATCTGCCCAGGTTTCTGTAATGAATGTTAAGCAGGTTAGCTGCTGGGGTGCGGCCGTGCCAGAGGTCAGTGACGGGCAAGGCAAACTTCGCCTTTATGCCCCCCCAGAGAGCCTCTGAAATCGGGCAAGGTGCTAACTCCTGCTCTTGCTATTGTGGCGATACCACTAACCATATTGATCTCTGATGCTAGCAGATTAGGGCATAAAGAAGGCTCTGTCCAAGCGGCGGGGGTCCGCTTCTGATTCTCTAGTCTCCTTTCGGGGTCACAGAATCTGTGGAGCCCCTCTGACCCTCCGAGTCAACACGTACACACACCATTGGCTCTGCAAAGGTGGCGAGGATGGACACTATTAAGCCAGATTGGTTGGACGGTTACATTCATGGCTCATCATAGCTGACCCGGCGAGCGGCAGTGGGCCGTTGGTTTTGTGCGTGTGTTTTACACCGGTCTCCTCCATGCTGGGGATCAAGGCCTGCCCCTTTTGTAGACTATTAATAGGGTTGCCGTTTGGAGACCTCATTGTTTTGGGGGAAAAAAGGATTTCCTCATGTGTTCGTGGTGCTTTTGTGGTTTGATTGATGTTCTGTGTTGTAGGGTTGTGTGTGG
Source organism: Cirrhinus mrigala (assembly GCA_036247105.1). Classification (NCBI taxonomy): domain Eukaryota; kingdom Metazoa; phylum Chordata; class Actinopteri; order Cypriniformes; family Cyprinidae; genus Cirrhinus; species Cirrhinus mrigala. The sequence continues at coordinate 25,053,469 of CM070010.1, forward strand.
ATGATGTTAGGGTGTGCGTTTGTTGTGTATTAGCTTGGTAATTCTCTTGTTGCGGACGTCTGTGTAATGTGGTTTGTCAGAGATTGCTCTATAAGCTTAGACAAGTGATCTGCTTATATCAACTCAATTGAGATTGAAAAGTTCACCTATCTAGGCTGAATCAGTTGTCAATTGGGAATATTTTGTTCGTTTTTTGTTGTTCAGAAGGGTTCTTAAAGGGATAGTTCGACCAAAAATTAAAATTCTGTCATTAATTACTCACCCTCATGTCTTTCAAAACCTGTAAGACCTTTCATCTTTAAAACACAAATGAAGATGTTTTTGCTGAAATCCTGAGAGCTTTCTGATCCTGCTGAGACAGCAACACAACTGAAACATTCAAGCATTGTGGTACTCTCGAGAACGCATGTCGAAGACTGACAAGAAATTTTTGAATAAAATCATTCTTTTTGTTTTCTTTGAGCACTAAAAGTATTCTTGTAGCTTCATAACATTAAGGTTGAACCACTGATGCCACATGGACTATTTTAACGATGTTCTTACTACCTTTCTGGGCTTGAACGTGACAGTTACGTTGCTGTCTATGCAGGGTCAGAAAGCTCTCAGATTTCATCAAAAATATCTTAATTTGTGTCCTGAAGATGAACGGATTTCAATGGTTTTGTGTTATTTGAAACGGATTTCAGGTGTTGTGGTACTCTTGTAAACAGACATCGAAGACTGACACGGAAGAGAAGAAATTGTTGAATAAAGACATTATTTTTGTTTTCTTTGTGTACAAAAAGTATTCTTGTAGCTTCATAAAACTGATGTTGAACCACTGATGTCACATGGACTATTTTAACAATGTTCTTACTACCTTTCTGGTACTGTGGAAGGATCAGTAGCAAAAGCTACACAACAATTTTCCTTTCTAGACCTAGATAAAAATATTACTTTTGTGATTAATTTTCACTTAAAGTGATCCAAAAATGAAAATTCTGTCATTAATTATACACCCTTATGTCATTCCAAACCCATAAGACCTTCATTCATCTTCGGAACACAAATTAAGATATTTTTGATGAAATCCAAGAGCTTTCTGATCCTGCATAGACAGCAACGCAACTGACACGTTTTCGTTGTGCACAAAAAGTATTATCGTAGCTTTATAACATTACGGTTGAAGCACGGATGTCACATGGACTATTTTAACAATGTCCTTACTACCTTTCTGGAAGTTAAACGTTTCAGTTGAGTCTTGGATTTCATCAAAAATATCTTAATTTGTGTTTTGAAGATAAACAAAGGTCTTAGGGGTCTTAATGACATGAGGGTGAGTAATTAATGATGGAATTTTCATTTTTGTGTGAACTCTGCCCTTAAACATTCCTGATAATGATTGATCTAGAACCAAGTTTCATCCAACCGAGAACCTTTTATTCTATTTTCAGTGACCGTCTGACAATGTATTTGTACGGCACTTCCCATCCTGCATGTCACTGCTAATTCACTTAACATTTTGTGTCTCTCAGCATCTACCGTGTCCAGAGGAGGACAATTGAGATTTGTTGAAAAGATAAAAGTGTGCTTGTGTGTTTGTACATATCAGCCCATGAAATATGGGCAATACAGAGTGATCATCTGGTCTCTGACTCATCGCTTCAATGATCGTCCATAAACATTGATTATGTCTTATATAAGACAGTTTGTGATAATTGGAAAACATGCAAGAAGTTTCCTTAAGAAATGGACAGATGGCGCACAAGCCAACAGAGAAAGAGACAGCGAGGGAGGAGAAGAAAGGACCACTTTGCTTATTAGTACATCAAGTAATTCGATCTTCCTCCTTCCACCTACTTGTTTTTGACAAGGTTTACATTTCCTGTGTCCCTGGACCAGTCGAGGAGCATTTCCTGTCTGGCCTCAGTCTCTGTGATGCAATGGTAAACAGTCTCCCTGACAGGAAAAGCCCAAAGGACAGGGGCTCTGCTGCGCCCCTGAGACACTGAGGCAATGGAAAGCCCATCTGCCTGGAATTGGTCTAATCTCATCTGGTGAATTGGACGATGGGATACAGAAAACACCAATCACGCCTGTCCAATTTCATTACGGATCTCAATGATGAGAAGTTCAGAGAGGAGAGCAGAATGGTGTGGGCTGACTAGACTCGGTTGTGTTCGCTCGAGAGCTCCGACTGAAATAAGACCGTCACCCTGTAACCTCTAAGCCAGGGTGTTGGATTACGACATGAATATGACATCTAATCAAGGCCGCTGTTCACCCAAGCTGATGTTTAAAAACGCAGCCTGTGGTGTTGTGACTTTTAATGAGTCTTAGGGTCTCATGAGGTCTGCTGGTCTTGTTCGTCGCTTTGCCAATCTGTGAAGACTGAATATTACTATCCTCATTCACAAAAACACAAGCACTATTTTCTTCTCTGTCTAATCCTTGTGTTCTTCTGCCTCAGGATCACCCATATGGATCCAAACATACTTGAATTCATGCTCAAGAAGTAATTAGGGCGAAGGCAGGTTATTGTGTACTAAGAGGCCGCAATTCAGCTACGGTTTGGTCATTGTGCATCGTCCAGGAGTCGTTTAGGTGAAGAGCATAATAAGACAAGCAGAAATTGCAGGGCATTTTATCTGTAAGAGGCATTAGTTAAGAATATTGTCTGCATTGCTGTTCAGAGACAAGTAGAGAAGTCATTTTCAAGTCTATGGCACTGGTGATTCCCAGCTCTAGTCTCTTAGGTTTAATTAGCTATTCAAATGCTTTAAAGGGATAGTTCACCCAAAAATGAAAATGCTGTCATTAATTACTCACCGTCGTGTCGTTCCAAACCCGTAAGACCTGATTCAACCTGAGTTTTATGAAGCTACGAGAATACTTTTTTTCCACAAAAACAAAAATAACAAGAAAGTATTCTCATAGCTGCATAAAATTAAGTTGAAGCACTGATGTCACATGGACTATTTTATCAATGTCCTTACTACCTTTCTGGGCCTTGAACGTGGTAGTCATCTGTTACTATGTTTTTTGATTAATTACCCTACACCTGTCATTCATTTGCTCTCGTTTGTTCAAGTATTTATACCCCATTCTGTTCAGTCTTTGGTTGTCCGTTCTTAGTCAATATTAGTCTAAAACAGTCGTTATTATTAGTTGTGTGTTCTCCCAGTCTGCCTGTTTTTCTATTATTATTAAAATCATTTTTGTTTGAAACACCATTCTCCTTTGTCTGCCTGCTACACACAACCCTGACAACATATGAAATTGTTCCAATTTCTGATTTGGTTTTATGTCCGTTTTTAGCTCAAACAACAATATATTTCATATGTGGAAATGTAATATATGTTCATATTATACATTTGTATATCGGAAGAAATAAATGCACATATTTCTTTGTTATTCATAATTATGTGCATCATTTGAGCAAAGTTAGTTATGTATTTTCTGGAATATTTGGAGAATATACTTAATGCACCTTGTTTTTTTGTTTTGTTTTTTTTTGTGATGATTATTTGTTTATTATGTACAGTAGTTTATCCCAGTAAAAAATAATAAATAAAAAAGTTTTCCATTTTTTTTTACCCTGCTTAAATAGGGTAATTTTTCTGCTGTACAAAACAGACTTTATTTATATTTTAATTATTGGTTCAGTACATTTTTTGTCACATGAAATGCAAAACTATTATATGAACAGTTATATTAGGTGTTTACTTAACATTTGTGTTAATTTACCGTCAATTTTTTATTAAATCAATTTTTTTTGAGACTGTGAATGTCAAATAAAGCATTTTTTTATTATATTGCAAATGTTATATACATACAGTGCCATTCAAGAATAAGATTGCTTTTTTTTTAAAAGAAGTTTCTTATGCTCATAAAGGTTGTATTTACTTGATTAAAAAAAAAAAAAAAAAGAAAAAAAAAATAGTGAAATATTATTGCAATTTAAAATAACTGTTTTCTATTTTAATATACTTTAAAATATAATTTATTCATGTGAAGCAAAGCTGAATTTTCATCATCATTACTCCAGTCTTTAGTGTCACACAATCCTTCAGAAGTCATTCTAATATGCTGATTTATAATCAGCGTCGGAAACAGTTGTGCTGCTTAATATTTTTTGGGACCTGTGATACTTTTTTCAGGATTCTTTGATAAATAAAAAGTTAAAAAGGACAGTGTTTATTCAAAACAGAATATACACTACTATCCAAAAGGTGTAAGTAAATTTTTTCAATCTTTCTTTCTTTCAAAGAAACTGATATTTTTATTCAAGGATGTGTTAAATGGATAAACAGTGAAAGTAAAGACTTATATTGTTAGAAAAGATTTCTATTCTGAATAAATGCTGTTCTTTTTAACTTTTTATTCATCAAAGAATTAAAGAAAAAAGTAGGCTCCAAAAAAACAGACACCGAATACTGGAGTAACGGCTGATAAAATTCAGCGCTGTGTCACAGAAATTAAATATATTTTGAAGTATATTAAAATAGGAAACCAATATTAGAAATTGCAATAATATTTCACAATATTACCGTTTCTTAAGTATTTTTGATCAAATAAATACAGCCTTATTGAGCATAAGAGACTCTTAACATTAATAGTAACAGGAATTCCATAATTAGGAATCATTCCAAAATAACTGGATCAAACCATAATTTCAGATTTCAGAATGCAGTGCTTTCAAAAGGGAACGAATCGTGAATGAATCAATTTGTTGTTGGATAAATATGTGCATTTCTACTAATAATGTGTGCTTCTATGAAACCTGGTCTGGTTAAAATCTGTGATGGTGATCACATGCTACAATGGCTTCAAATGTGGCTAAATCCAACTGTTTTGTACAAAAAACAGCCTAAAACAAAACTTTAAAAAAAGAGAACAATGCTGCAACCTGTCAACAGCGATTTTCCTAATTCTTCTCAATGGACAGGTTTAAGCAGGCGTTCAATATTCTTTCTTTAGTCCCACTCTGCAGGTCCCACTCATCGCCCACAGGTGGGCTGGTGACTTCAGATCTCACAATTCCCTGCCCCAGTGTGTGACCACTGTGAAAGAGAGGGAAAACCACCAGGCTGCCAGGCCAAAGCTGACTCAGAAGCTCTGGCATCTGCCACAGTGAGACTGATGACCTAAGAGGAGCGAAATACGTGACCTCAGTGAACAGGGACAGGGATAGACAGAGGAATCGTGAGATGTCTGTGGTGATGGATGAGTCTCTGTTGGAGCCCTGGGCCACAGGTCAGATAGATGAGAGCGTCCGAGAGCGAGTGAAAAGAAAAAGGGATCTGAGCGATGGAGCTGAGACCCCCACGGGCTGGCTGTATTGCAGCTAAAGGCAAAGATAGCTGATGAGAGCTTGATGAACTTCCACAGAAAGGCTGGTGCAGTGGTTGGTATTCACTATTGAGATGCAACACAGCTCTCAGGCAAAGACAGAGGGTCAATTGACATTCAGAGAAGGAGGTCTATGAATCACAGTTGTGTGTGTGTGTGTGTGTGTGTGTGTGGTCATGTTAGTGTAGCCAGTGTTTGTGCACAAACTCTGAGGAGATTGAATAAGAAACATTTCAACAAATGTGTCCCAACATTCTTGATGCTTTCCTATGTAAAACTGTTCACCACAATGCTAGGGTGTTGTAGATGATTGTATAAGTGTTATTCAGCAGTGTTTGGAGGGGTTTTTTAGCATGACGCTCGCTACGAGGTTGCTAGGATGTTTTGGATGGCTGCTTGCTGGCCAGAAAGCCAGTGCTTTTCCATTTCATTGTTGGACAGGTGGAAATCAGAAGTCCTTAGAACACAGGTTTTCAAACTGCCGTCTGGGGTGTTAAAGGGTCCATGGAAAGTGTAAAACAAAAACGTTTAATTTTTTAAACAACATGGATACATTTGTTTAGTTGAGAATGCTATCTGCTTCAGGTTTATACAAATAACAGATAGATCAAGTTAAAACAAATTCAATATTTTGGAGATATTTTATTAATTTGATAGTTTAATAATTTGTTTTATAACAGTGATATTATAAAAGCAAATTATTTACTTATTTAAGAACAGGTTGTTATTAAAATGTATCAATACTACTGTTTAAAAGTTTGGTTTTAGTAAGTTTTTTTTTCTTTAAGAAATTAATACTTTTATTCAACAAGGATACATTAAATTACAGAAGCCCATTTCTGCAACTGAATAAAAAATGTAAGGTTATTGAGACTTTTTATCTCACAATTCTGAGAAAAATTGTAAATTATAAGGTTAGAATTGCGAGACATAATCTCACAAATCTTGACTGTTTTTCTCAGAATTGCAATATAAAGTCAGAATTGCAAGATAAAAACATGCTATTCTGACTTTTTCTTGCAATTGAGAGTTAAAATGCAATTCTGTGAGTTATAAAGTCAGAATTGTGAGATAAAAACTCGCTATTCTGACTTTTTTCTCACAAATGTGAGTTTGTGTCTTGCAATTCTGACATTTTTTTTCACAATTGAGTTTATATCTTGCAATTCTGCAAGTTATAAAGTCAGAATTGCGAGATATAAACTCACAATTGTGAGTTATAAAGTCAGAATTGCGTGATATAAACTTGCAATTCTGACTTTTTTTCTCAGAATTGTGTGGCATAATCCCAGAAAGTCAGAATTTCAAGACAAACAATCAGTATTCAGACTTTTTTTCTCACAAATGTAAGTTTGTATCTCGCAATTTTGACTTAATAACTCGCAATTTCATGTTATAAAGTCAGAATAGCGAGATGTAAACCCAATTCTGAGAAAAAAAAGTCACAAGTGTGAGATATAAATCACAATTCTGAAAAAAAAGTCAGAATTGTGAGTTTATATCTTGCAATTCTGACTTGATAACTTGCAATTGCGAATTTATATCTCACAAGTTTGTCTCACAATTTTGACTTTATAACTTGCAATTGCAAGTTTAAATCTTGTAATTCTGACTTGATAACTTGCAATTGCGAATTTATATCTCACAATTCTAAGAAAAAAAGTCTGAATTGCATGATAGAAACTCGCTATTGCGAGGAAAATGTCAAAATTGTTAGATAAAAAGTCGCACTTACCTTTTTTAAATTTTTTTATCTAGTGACGAAAATGGACTTCCATATTAAATTGAGCAAAAGTTGAGAAAAAATCTGAATTGTGAGTTTATATCTCACAATTCTGACTTTATTTCTCAGAATTTATGTCTCACAGTTTTGACTTCATAACTTGCAACTGCAAGTTTATATAATGCAATTCTAAGAAAAAGTTATTAGCATATTTATATCTCACAATTCTGAGAGAAAAAGTCAGAATTGCATGATACAAACTTGCAATTGTGAGAAAAAAAAAAAAAAGTCAGAATTGTAAGATAAAAAGCCGTAATTACCTTTTTTATATATATTTTTTTTTTCCAGTGGCGGAAACAGGCTTCCATATTCAATTGAGCAAAAGTTATAGTAAAACATTTTAAATAAATTCTGTTCTTTTTCATTTTCTATATATCATCCTGAAAAACAAGTATCGAAGTTTCCACAAAAAACATTATATAGCAAAACTGTTACTGTTTCTATTATTTTTGATAAAATGATCTTTGAGCATCAAATCAACATATTAAAAATTACTGTATTTCTAAAGGATCACAATAATAAATGCTGTATTTGTAAGCATAAAAGAATTATTTCCAAAAAAAAAAAAAAAAAAAAATTGCATACATTACATTTTTGTATAGTAGTGTCAATGTAAATATCAAATTTTCTTGGTCTTTTTCTCTAAAAAATGCTGGGTTGTTTCAAACCAACTTGGACTTAACCCAAATGTTGGGTTACGTTTTTTAATTAAATTTATAACCCAAGTTGGGTTAGTCTATATTTAACCCAAAGTTGGGTTGAAACAACCAGCATTTTTAAGAGTGTTGTATTCATAATATCCAACTATTTTTCTCTTCCTCAAATATGAACATATGTAACTGCATTAATATTTTAGGAAGAAGCTTTTTTGTTCATCATTTGGGGTGTCCTGAAAGCACTTGACTTATAAAAGCAAATATTTAACACATATTTAATGTCCATAATACAAATAGTGCATGCACTGACATTCAGAAACCACTGCATATGAGCAGTAATAATAGACATGTTTATCTTAGCAAACAAGACTAATTAGTGTCAACATCAGTCCTATCTAAACCTGTTTTCTATCCTCCAGGCACCATCATATTACTTCTGCTTTGTGAAACAAGCAGTCCTGTGGAACAGAGCACAGCATCATACGGTGAGTACTTGTGTAAGAACACCAGTTACGCTTCAATTACGAAGACACGAGACTGACACGCGTAATTACGCTTCATCAAAGCACAATTTCAATTGATTTAGCATGCCGTAGATTGGCATAATCTAATAAGATGAGACTAATATTCAAATCTGACTCCTGTAAACAAACACTATCGCTTGGAAACACATATGCGCTGATGGCTTGTGTCCGTCCACCTCACTGTCTCCGTCTTCAAGAGGCCAGAGACTGTGAATGTGCCACAGGCAACAGAGAGGTTACCATGGGGACAGCGAGTTGTGTGGGCTGGCTTCCTGTCTTGGCCTCTGGTTAAACAAACAAGAAAAAAAAGGGCACAAAGATCCACCAGCCTCTTACTGACTAATTTACATCTTCGAAACGTACCAGTACACAATCACCCAAGGCGAAGGGTATGAATAAACACACTTATGCATCGCTAAACTTGAAAACGCTGGCGCGCACACACATTCTCTGCCCTCTGGATCACCTCGGTATGCTATAAAACACTGGGCGCATCGCTGCATTTAAACACTGTGAACTTTACGGGGCCGTCCCAGTCCAAACATCTATTGAGAACAAGAGACGATTAACCCACCCCATTGGCTTCATACCTCACGGTCTCCATGGACATTGTCGCCACTGAGACGACATCACGAGTGCCGTCAGGGCCCTGAATACTGTACGCCCAAACGATGACACATGCACAGGTGGGCAAACACACTCGTGGGCCCGCCTCGCTCCGCAGACAAACACTGTGTTTACACTGTGATTTATGGTTTGGTTTGGGTTGCATTCTGTTCGGTATGACGTGCTTTCTTAACGGCGAGTGGAGCTGTACTTCCATTTTTGTGTGCATAATAAAGAGGGCGGCCACAGGAAGGCAAGCCGCATTCAAACTACACAGGCATCCGATCGGGAGACAATGAGTTGACTGTGTTAGCACTCAGAAAAGATGGTACAGTTCTGACTCTGGAACAGTAAAACATATTGTTTGGAGTTGAAAGGTGATTTGTTTTTTTTTTTATGATAAAATACTTTTACTACTCTAGAATAATGATCAAAAATGATGGCTAAATTCACTCGCAGCAAAAAAAAAAAAATAATAATAATAATAAAAAAAAGAAATAAAATAATAATAATATATTAGCTGTTTTATTTTTTTTTATTTATTTAGATAAAATATTATAGAATTTTAAGAGCTGATGACCTTTGTGAGATAAGATGGAGTAAATAACAAAATAAGTTCTTTAAGTATAAGATGTTTTTAAGTATAATGCTATTTACAGTGTGCAAGGGCTAAATATATGCTGCAGTTCAAAATTTTGAGGTTGTTAAACATTAAAAAAAATCTAACTTTTTTGGAATTAAGTCTCTTATGATTTCCAAGGCTGGTTTTATTTGATCAAAAATACAGTAAAACATTAATATTGTCAGATAACATTACAATTTAAAATAACTATTTTCTATTTCAATAAAAGTTATTTCTGTGATGAAAAAATAATAATAACTTTAATCAGCCACTACTCCAGACTTCAGTGTTTTATGATCCTTCAGAAATCATTAAAATACACTGAAAATAAAATAAAATAAAATAAAATAAATAGAAAAAAAATGCAATTACTTAATAACAGAAATAATGTTCTATTTTTGTGGAAACTGTGACATTTTTCAGGTTTCTTTGATGAATAGAAAGCTGGCTGGTTTTATTTGATCAAAAATACAGTAAAATAGTAATATTGCCAGATATTAGTTCAATTCTAAATAACTACTTTCTATTTCAAAAAGATTTTTTTTTCCTGTGATGGAAAATTAATTTTGACCAGCCACTACTCCAGTCTTCAGTGTTTCATGATCCTTCAGAAATCATTCAAATACACTGAAAAATAAAATAAAATAAAATAAAATAAAATAAAATAAAATAAAATAAAACTCAGTTACTTAATAACAGAAATAACTTTTTATTTTTGTGGAAATTGACATTTTTTCAGGCTTCTTTGATAAACAGAAAGTTTAAAAACATCATTTATTTGGAGTAGAAATATGGCTGGTTTTATTTGATCAAAAATACAGTAAAACAGTTAAATTGTCAGATATTAATAGAATTAAAAAAAAAAAATTATATATATATATATATATTTTTTTTTTTTTTCCTGTGATGGAAAATTAATTTTCACCAGCCAGTCTTTAGTGTCTCAGGATCCTTCAGAAATCATTCAAATAAAATAAAATAAAGTAAAACAAAACAAAACAAAACATAACGAAAAACAAAAAACAAAAAACGCAACAAAATAAAACGAAATAAAATAAAATAAAATAATAATAAAAATAATTAAATTAAATAAAATTAAATACTTGATCATATATAAATAACTTTATATTTTGTGGAAATTATGACATTATATAGTTTTTTTTTTGATGAAATAAACATTTAAAAACAATTTATTTGAAGTATAAATCTGACTGTGTTTATTTAATCAAACATACAGTAAAACAGTTAAATTGTGAGATATTAATAGAATTTTGAAAACATTATATTTAATTTTTTTTTTCTGTGATGGAAAATCCTTCTGAAATCATTCAAATAAAATAAAATAAAGTAAAACAAAACAAAACAAAACAAAAAATGCAACAAAATAAAATAAAATAAAATAAAATCTGACTAAATAAATCTGACTGGGTTTATTTAATCAAAAATACAGTAAAACAGTTAAATTGTCAGATATTTGTACAATTTAAAAGAAACAATTTTAAAAAGATTCCTGTGATGGAAAATGACATGTCTCAGGTATCTTTGATGAATAGAAAGTTTAAAAACATAATTTATTTGAAGTAGACATCTGGGTGGTTTTAAAAAATTAAATTAAAGTAAAGTAAAGTAAAGTAAAAAAATAAAATAAAATGTGACATTTTTAAGGTTTCTTTGATGAATAGAAAATTTAAAAACATCTTTTATTTAAAGTAGAAATCTGGCTGGTTTTATTTGATCAAAAATACAATAAAACAGTAATATTGTCATATATTATGAAAACTTAAAATAACTATTTTCTATTTCAATAAAATTGAAAATGTGACTGAAAATGAATTTTCTTTTTTTTTTTCTTTTTTTTTTCAGGTTTCTCTGATGAATAAAAAGTTTACAAAACATCATTTATTTAAAATAGAAATCTTTTGTAACATTATTATTGTCTTGTCATTTTTGACCCATTTAATGTGTCCTTGTTGAATGCAAATTTTCATTTCTTTCAAAAAAGAAAAATCTTACAGACCCCAAACTTTTCTTATGAATAATCGAAGTTAAACTGCAAATGACAGACAGTGATATTTTGATCATAAATTCAGTTAATTTAAACAAGAAAGTCATACAAGTTGAGCGCTGACATGAGAGTAAATGAGTAAATGCTGAAGGTGAAGGCACAGAACTGGACTGACTAAATTTATTAATGTAAATTCTAATTATATTCACTGTATTTATTTATTTATTTTTATTACAACCTGGGTACAAAATTAAATACAGCTTCGGCCTATATACTTTACTCAAGGTCCCCTACTCTGTATTCTGCGGGACGGGGCGAGCTGTTTTGCACAAGGCAGAAAGTTTAAAAGAGAAGGTGAAGGGGTGAAGAGAGATAGAGGAGATGGAAAAAGTAGCCTCATTGTCTGCCGGGACAGAAAGTAGAAAGTTGCTCAGAATGCTAAGCTGCATCTGAGCCTGGCTTCTGACACGAGCGGCTAATCAGATTTGGTCCTCCCAATCCTAGAGACTCCACAATGCTCCCCACTGTCATGTCTTCCCCTCCTCTCCTCCGCTCCTCTCTTCCTCATCCCCCCGTCCCGGAGCAAAGCTAATTACGGCGCAGGCAGAAACACAAATCTGGCTGATTGAAAAAGTCACTCTTTTTCAGCGGGGTTTAACCTTGTTAGCGCTAAGCCTGGCTTTCTTAGACGTCAGGCCTTTTTGAGAGGAATCCTCTGTTCCCCTGCAGACAGAGGCACAGAGACACACTTCTGTTTGGCCCCCGATCGCCTCGTCTCCCCCCGGCGGAGGGTTCACACAGAGGCAGTGCTATTAAGCGTGCGTGTGTATGCGTACGTGTGTTTGTGAAGAGGCTGAGGAGTGTATGCAGGCCTCTTCTCGGTACGGGCCATCTGGGACTCTGGTTTACAGACTCCCTGCATTCACGAGCGTACGCTGGCCCATCTCTGTCAGAAGGCCGTCCGGCACGAACACTCGAGGTTAATGACATTAGTACAGGCGCTGTGCGTGTGTGTGCCGCAGTGCGGCCCGCCTGACGCCAGGGGGTCATGTCATTTCCTGTAGGCCTCTGAAGAGCCCACACACTGGGGCAGAGGACCCTCGGGCCTGACATGGGGCTACAATCACCATTACAAGGTCAAAGACACTCAGCGTTTAATGTACAATGCCACTCTCAGAGGACTCCAAACGGCGTCTGCAAGTGAGCTCTTCGCTTTTATTGCTTTCAGGTTGAGGTCGGAGATGTTGTCAGACAGTCGGTTTTGGGTATTTCGAGACATGTGTCTACATTAGGGCCTAATTTTTTACATTTTCTGAAGTGTCTGCCTGAGTGAAACTCACTGGTACTGGATACTGTCCATTACAAGATAAAGTTTGTTACTTGGAAAAAAATATAATTAATTGGAATAAACCAAAATCACAAAGTGCTCTAAACGTATGCGTAGAGTGATGTGTGGCACTGTGTGTGGCATTAAGATATTACAATCTCTTCCTCAAGAAAGTCCTGGTCAAGACAGCAGCAAACAAAGTTTCTCACAAAACAAATATGTGACAGAATTGCAATTTACTCTACATTGAAAAGTTACAATAGTAATATTTAATTTTCTTATAACTTAATTAATAAATAAAATATTTATTATTATTATTATTATACATTTTACTTTTAATTAATATTACTAATCACTTTACATTTTTTATTATTATTATTTTTTTTTATATTTATATTTGACAAGTAATAATTATTATTTTGTTTCATATTTTTTATTTTAATTTAAATTTTATTTTATTTAGTTTTTTAGTAATAATAATAAAAATATAATTTTTATTTTGTTTTTATTTAATATTTTTATTTTATTTAGTAATAATAACAATAATAATAATAATAATACTAATAATAGATTTACTTTATTATTATTATTACTTTTATTGTTATTATTAGTCATTTTACATTTTTACTGTTTTTATTTTTATATTCTTAAATACTTGATTTTTATTTTACTGTGAAACATTGCAATAGTAATATTTATTATTTTGTTTTATATTTTTTTTGTCATAAAATAACTTTATTAGTAGTATTATTTAGTAGTAGTAGGAGTAGTAGTAGTAGTGTAGTCAAATAAATAAATAAATAAAATAAAATAAATGAAATAAAATAAAATAAAATAAAATAAAATAAAATAAAATAAAATAAAATAAAATAAAATAAAATGTTGCAGTTCTGCAAACAACCACAGCAAACTAGGAGCTTTTTTTTAAAAAATTTAAAAAAATAAATTTAAATAAATTTAAATAAATTTAAATTTAAATTAAAATAAATTGAAACAATTATTTATTATTATTATTATTTTATTAGATTTACATTATTATTATTATTATTATTATTCACTTTACATTTTTACTGTTTTTATCGTATATTCATAAATACTTGATCTTTATTTTACTGTGAAACATTGCAATAGTAATATTTATTATTTTGTTTTATATTTTTTTGTCATAAAATAACTTTATTAGTAGTATTATTTAGTAGTAGTAGGAGTAGTAGTAGTAGTGTAGTCAAATAAATAAATAAATAAAATAAAATAAATAAAATAAAATAATATAAAATAAAATAAAATAAAATAAAATAAAATAAAATGTTGCAGTTCTGCAAACAACCACAGCAAACTAGGAGCTTTTTTTAAAAAATTTAATAAAAAATAAATTTAAATAAATTTAAATAAATTTAAATTTAAATTAAAATAAATTGAAACAATTATTTATTATTATTATTATTTTATTAGATTTACATTATTATTATTATTATTATTCACTTTACATTTTTACTGTTTTTATCGTATATTCATAAATACTTGATCTTTATTTTACTGTGAAACATTGCAATAGTAATATTTATTATTTTATATTATTTATTATTAGTATTATTTAGTAGTAGTAGTAGTAGTAGTATAGTTAAATAAATAAATAAATAAATAAATAAATAAATAAATATTGTACAGTTCCTCAAACAACCACAGCAAACTGGGAGCTTTTTTAAATAAATAAATAAATTCTTTAATCATTATAATCATAATAATAATTATTATTAATTGTTATTATTATTATTATTATTATTATATTTATCTTTTTTATATTTTAAACATTATTATTATTATTTAGTAGCAGTAGTAGTAGTGTACTCATTCATAAATAAATAAATAAATATCAAACTGGGAGTTTTTTCCCTCGTCACATTTTTTATCAGGAAAAAGCACATTACTGCAGTTACGGGTTTTAAGTGATTCTAAACATTAAGACTGCACGTTTCACTAACCTCAACAACATGAAAAAAGGGTAATGGACATAGGGATCCCTTTCAGGCGTTTAAGACAGATGTGTTGGGACAGGAGGACAGAAAGAGAGATCGAATGAATGAAAGAATGACTGAAGGGAGATAAAAGGTGCGAAAGATCTGTTTGTATCAGAGGAGAGGCTTCATTAGTGTCAAAGAGAGAGAGTGTAAAATGGTTTCGGGTCACCGCTCTGAGCTCCAATAACGCAGGCAACGCAGGGAGCACATGTCCCCTTTGATAACATTGTCAGCTCAGACATAGCCATGTTTACTCAGCAATTTACTGTCAGTCAATTCAAAAGGGATAAAGACATCAAGACGTGTGTGTATTTGTGCTTGTTAACATTGCCCTGTGGCACTGGACAGGTTAAGACTTGCCCTCCAACAAGTTATAAGCAATGTAGCGCCCATCTGGCTACACAAAGCAAAGAGAAAGTGTGCGAGCACACAAATAAACAAAGAAAACTGCCAAAATTACCAAAAGTCTGTTCAGATTCCTGTAAAAATGTACATGTTGTGTTTGTTATGTAAAAAACATAGGCTGTGAATTAGTTCAAGGATGCAACTATGTTTGCTAGCTGGCCGTTGCTAGCCGCAGGCAAAGGGCAAGCAAGTTAACCTTTCTAAATATCAATATTGACCAAATGCTGCTCTTTACTTTCTTGTTCATGCTAACCCTACAGCAAGAATGCTGAGTGTATGTGTGAGTCACAGTGAAAGGCAAAATTGAATAAGCTGTTTCAACACTATATCAACACTAGGGGGCACTGCAGAGAGGTACTTAGGCTGAAACAGTGCGGTGACTTTCCAAATGTTATTTTTCAAATTAGTACCAAGATATATATAAATATATATTTTTTTTCTGTTCAGGTACTCAGACGTGAGAAATGCCCTCCACCCTTGTGTCCTCGCTTTCAAGCTCATATGGAGGCCTGGCCTGTCCGTTTCAGACCCCCACATTTTCTAAACACACAACCCAGGTCAGGGCCTACTCATCTGGGGCAAAAACAACGACAGCAGAGTGCTCCACAACCTCAAACATGTCTAGGTTAGTACAGATATACAGAAATTTTACTCACATATTGTCTCAGATGCAGGGCAGAGCAGGTACGCGGGTTAAATTTAACAAAGTGACATTGCTCCAATGAACATGAAAAGGAAGAATATTCATATGCATCATATATCAGTCATTATTTGAGATTCTTAATTAAATTAGTCTTTATTTATTTATTTATTACCATTTTTACCATTATCACATGACATCCATATTTCATTCTGCCTAAAAATGTTGCCTACATTTTTTATTCAGATAAAAAATATATATATATATATAAATTTAAAACTATATGAGTATATAAAACTATATAAATTTAATATTACTTGGGAAAAAATATGGACTTATTGATCAGTATTTTAATTATCATATCAGTGTATCCCTTATTTACATTCAGAGAAATATACTGAAATATTATATGTGACCCTGAACCACAAAACCAGTCATTAGGGTAAATTTTTTGAAATTGATACATATGAAAGCTAAATATATAAGCTTTCTATTGATGTATGGTTTGTCAGCATAGGATAATATTTGGCCAAGATACAACTGAAAAATCTGGAATCTGAGGGTGCAAAAAAAAAAAAATCAAAATATTGAGAAAATAGCCTTTAAAGTTGTCCAAATTAAGTTCTAAACAATGCATATTACTAATCAAAAATTATTTTATATACACTATCGTTCAAAAGTTTGGGGTCAGTAAGACTTGTAATAGTCTTTAAAGTAGTCTCTTATGCTCATCAAGGCTGCATTTATTTGATTAAAAATATAGAAAAAAAAACAGTAATATTGCAAAATGTTTTTACAATATAAAATAATGTTTTTTATTTTAACATACTTTAAAATAGAATTTATTCCTGTGATGAAAAGCTGAATTTATATCAGCTGTTACTCCAGTCTTAAGTGTCACATGATCCTTCAGAAATCATTCTAATATGCGGATTTATTATTAGAATGATCAATTCAGTTGTGCTTGGAACCTGTAATTTTTTTTTTCAGGATTCTTTCATGAATAAACAAGTTTAAA
Source organism: Cirrhinus mrigala (assembly GCA_036247105.1). NCBI lineage: Eukaryota > Metazoa > Chordata > Actinopteri > Cypriniformes > Cyprinidae > Cirrhinus > Cirrhinus mrigala. The sequence continues at coordinate 25,070,404 of CM070010.1, forward strand.
AAGTACAGTGTTTATTCAAAATATAAATATTTTATAACAATGTAAATTATTTATTATTAACTTTTAATAAACTTTTAATTATTAACTTAATACATCCTTGCTGAATAAAAGTATTAATTTCTTAAAAAAAAACAAAAAAAAAAAAACTATAAAAATGTACTGACCCCAAACTTTTGAACGGTAGTGTATATATTTATGGTAGGAAATTTACAAAATATCTTCATGGAACATGATATTTACTTAATATCCTAATGATTTATGGCATAAAAGAAAAATGCAATGGCCCATGTATTTTTGGCTATTGCTACAAATATACCCATGCTGCTTACCCATGCTTTGGTTTTGTGGTTCAGGGTCACATATTAGATTTTAATATCTGAAACTGAGCTATTGTGTTAAGAATGCAAGTATGAATCTAAATAAATGTCATATATGCATTAAGCTCATATATGCATGTTTACTGTGGCGCCGCCCTCCTGGTGGCCTGCTACTACCACTAGGCCTCAGTGCTGTGGTGTGAAGGTATTTGGATAAGATCGGTCATTAACGCGCATCAGGACCATGTCTTTCAGAGTGAGCTTGGGAGTCAACAGAGATGGGAGCATTACTCTACATCACAGGCCAAAACTAATTATACAGCCATATGGTGCTCGGAGACTCTAACAATCAACCCCGACCTGCCTTTAGCTCCCCAAGGAGAGTAGGGGGGCGAGGCCGCAGCAGTGCGATATGACACATGTCGTTCACACACATACATTTTGAGTGTGTGTGTATGTGTGTGTGTGTGTGAGACTGTGACAGATGGACCAGGCAATGGTATTGTAAGAACAGCAGTGCAGCTATGTGCTTTCCAGCCTCTCTCTCTCTCTTTTTCTCTTTCCCCTCACTCAATCCTTTTCTCTCGCTGTTCTGTCCTCTGACTCCTCAGTGACACAGACTGAGTCGAACAAGAGCGTATTGTGTAGGGGCCTCTGGTCTGCTTCAACACAGGCCCCTGCTGGGGGACTCACAACATACTGGCCTGGGGGACAACAAACGATAAGGGACGAGAGCCAGAGACGCTTGGTTTATTGTTGATTTGATGACCAAAAACAACACGAATATCCACAGTTCAAAGCTGGCATCCTGGGTAGAAAGAGATCTGAAGTCAATCTAAAATATGAGGAATCCCACTTCTTGGGGAGACCCACTAAGGTCCTCTATAGCACAGTGGTTATGGGCCCAGCAAAAAAACATTTAGTCCCAGATCCATGAATTGTAGCAATGCCCAATTTCATAACAAGACAGCAACACCAAAACATCATATGTCATTTCGGTTTCTTCAGCAAGAGAAAGGCCGGCACATCTGCACATCATGCAAGAGGAAAGTCTCTGTAATTCTCTCCCAGCAGGCGTCGGCATCAAGAGCCATTGAAGAAAGAGTCAGGCTTGGCTCATTTGTTTGCTTTGCTGTCATTGCATCCATAATTAGCTATATGGGGTTTCTAATCCCAATTATGAGAATGAGTTCCTTCATATAGTGGTCGCAAGTGGTAATTATCATATCTTAGAGTCACTCTGCATACTGAGCTGGGAACTGGACAGCTGCTCCTGCAGAGGGGCAGAGTTTTCGAAGGGAAGGAGGGGTGTCCGGGGCCCTTGTTAGGAACCAGGGGCCCGCAACAGGCAAAAGACTGTTTGCTCTGAGGCTCAGTGGAGTAGGGCAGCGTCAGCTATTGGGCTGGGTGGCCTTTGCCTCTCTCTTCTCCTTTTTAGCTGTAAATGATGATGAATACGCTTTCCGCCTGACCCTTATGCAGGACCCCCATGTTAATTATTCAGGACCTCTTTTTGTGTGCGCCCCGAACAATGCCTGTCATTAAGCCTGGGTGTGTGTGGATGTACGTGAGTGTGTGTTTGAGTGTGTGAGTGTGTCCTGTTCATCTCTATATGAGACAGCTGCAAACTGAGCACTCTGTGTTGCGGTATGGTTTGTTTAGTGAAGGATTTCTGCTCTTGTGCATTAGCGATGCCCTTTCTTATTTGCATTTTTGAGTTAGGATTGCCTAAACCTCATCCTGTGGTGCGACCCTAACCTTGACCTAGATGTAATCTCCCCCTTGGCCAGGGGTTTCCAATCCTGCTCCTAGAGGACCACCTTCTTGCAGTTTAGCTCTAGATCTCCAACCAACTAATCAAGGTTTTAAAGGTTACTAGAAACTGCTCTTGTGCATTAGCGATGCCCTTTCTCAATTGCGTTTTTAAGTAAAGATTCCCTTAACCTCATACTGTGGTACAACCCTGACATTGACCAAGATGTAATCTCCCCCTTGGCCAAAGTTTTCCTATCCTGCTTCTAAAGGGCATTTCAATATCTTCAACTAATCAAGGTTTTAAGGATTACCAGAAACAGCTCATCTGCATTAGCAATATCATTTCTCATTTGCATTTTTGAGTAAAGATTCCCTAAACCTCATCCTGCGGTGTGACCCAAACCTTCCCACTTTGTCAGGGAAAGGCAAGTCTGATTCTAAAGAGCTGCTGTCCTGCAGTGTTTAGCTCTAACCCTGAAAAAATCTCACCTGCCTATAGCCTTAGTAATCCTGAAGACATTGATTAGCTTGTTTAGGTGTGTTTGATTAGAGCTGGAGCTAAACTCTGCAGGACAGCAGCTCTCTAGTAGTTCATCAGCGTTCATCTCCTGATCGCCAACCAACTAATCAAGGTCTTAAGGGTTACTAGAAACTACTCTTGTGCATTAGTGATGCCCTTTCTCATTTGCATTTTTGAGTAAAGATTTCCTAAACCTCATCCTGTGGTGCAACCCTAACCATAACCCAAATGTAATCTCCCCCTTGGCCAAAGAGTTTCCAATCCTGCTCCTAGAGGACCACCTTCTTGCATAGTCCACCTCCAGATCTCCAACCAACTAATTAAGGTCTTAAGTGTTACTAGAAACTGCTCTTGTACATTAGTGATGTCCTTTCTCATTTGCATTTTTGAATAAAGATTCCCTAATCCTCATCCTGGGTGTGACCCAAACCTTGACCCAGATATAATCCTCCCCCGTGGTCAGGGGTTGAAGTTCAGTCCGCTGTCCTGCAGAGTTTAACTCCAACCTTAACCTGCCTATAGCATTTGTAATCCTGAAGACAATGATTAGCTTGTTCATGTGTGTTTGATTAGGGTTGGAGATAAATTCTGCATAACAGCGGATCTCTAGGACAGAACTTGCCTACCTCTAAGTAAAGATTCTCTAGGACCTCTCTAGGCTCCTTGGTCAAGGGTTTCCAATCCTGCTCCTAGAGGACCACCTTCTTGCAGCATTCATCTCCAGATTTTCAACCAACTAACCAAGACCTTAAGGCAGGGGTGCTCAACCCTGGTCCTGGAGATCAACTTTCCTGCAGAGTTCAGCTCCAACCCTGACCAAATACACCTGAAGCAGCTAATTAGAATCTCAAGGAGCACTTGATAGTTACAGACAGGTGTGTTTGATTAGGGTTGGAACTAAATTCTGCAGAAAAGTCGATCTCCAGGAACAGGGTTGGGCACCCCTGCCTTAAGGGTTGGTAGAAACTGCTCTTGTGCATTAGTGATGCCCTTTCTCATTTGCATTTTTGAGAAAAGATTCTCTAGCCTCAACCTATGGTGTGACCCTAACCTTGACCCAGATGTAGTCTCCCGCCTGGGCAGGGGTTTCCAATCCTGCTCCTAAAGGGTCACCTTCTTGTAGCGCTCAGTATCAGATCTCCACCATCTAATCAAGGTCTTAAGGTTTACTAAAAACTTCCAGTCAGATGTTTGCAGCAGTTTTAGCCTTAACTCTGCAGCACGGTGGCCATGTAGGAGCATAATTGGACACTCCTAGTTGTATCTGAACCCCTGCAACCGCACAGAGATGGGTTGTCCTAATAACCACATTCATTTCAAAAGATCTTTAACCTCTTCTTTTCCCAGATACCAAGAGGAGCCAAAATGTGGATAATTTAAGCAGGAGTCAAATCAGTGTGGTTCTACCCCATGTACCTGGATGCCCTAATCCAAGTAGAGCTTCTCCAGAACCAACAGCAAGCCCTTCTCTCACTTTCAAGTTTGTTGATCACCCTCAAAGATCCCAAACCCCCAATGCACACTTACAACTGACAGATGAGGAAGAAGATGCATGCTCTGCTCCACAAGATCTGAATCAAGGGCACCATGAAATGGCTGAAGAGGAGTCAATGACCCCAACAACTCTGTCCACCCCAACAACCCCAAGCATCCCAGCCACCCCAGCTACTCCTGGCACCCAAAGTACTCCAAGTAGCCCAGTCACTCCAGGTACACCAAGTTCTTCTGTGACCCCAAATTCTCTTTCCGATTTTAGCCGACCTTCATCAAGCCAGTTCAGCCGTAGCACTGACCTGAACAGTAACTTCTCAGATGCCCAGTCAGGTACATGGTTCTCCTAACACTTGAGTATCATCCATATTAAAATTAAAACGTAGATCAGGGATAGGCAACGTCGGTCCTGGAGTGCCAATGACCTGCAGAGTTTAGTTCCAACACACCTGAACAAGCTAATCAAGGTCTTCAGGATTACTAGGGCTACAGGCAGGTGAGGGTTTTTCAGGGTTGGAGCTAAACTCTGCAGGATATCGGCACTCCAGGACCGACGTTGCCTATCCCTGATGCAGATGATGCAGTTAATTGATTTATCTCTGCATTCTCTTTGCTAGTGAACTCCAGTGATGACCATTGTGAAGGCAATAGCACAGATGATGAAGATAACCATGTTTCTGACCTCAACCAGAATAATTATTATCAAGAGGGCTGCTCTACTTCTCTCCCCGAGCTTCACTTTAGCTCTGCAGGAAGTTGCAGTCAGGCCAGCTCACGAATTGATGTCCTTCAAGCACGTCTCTCTAGATCTCTCACCTCCTGCAAACAAGAAACACCTTCCACTTGCCTCCCAGACACTCCAATTTATACCTCCAAAACTCCTCAATCCCAACAAACCCCAGTCGCCCAACAGTGCACCTATGAAACCCTGCATATACACCATGGATCCAGCCGCTCTGGCCTAGGCATTCAGTCACAAAAACCTGATTGCTCGACAGCAGATAGTCGATCAGAATGGAACATTTGGCCTGTGCTTCCTCCCATCATGCCACAGCAAGATGAACTGCAAGGTGAGTTTAATGAGATATTCTAAATATAAACTAATTATAATGACTAAACTTAAACTCTTAACTGAGAAAACAGTAAACTCTTAAAAATGTAATGAATTTTATGATATTATTCAGTCCATTTATGAACTTGGCTCAAAGTTTGCTATTCTTCTGGAGACATTTTTAAAAATTCCATCCCTGAAAGAATGGCAAAATCTGATCTCGTACACACACACACACACACCTACACACACTGTACGCTTTATTAGATTGAGTCTCGCGTATTCATCCACACACGCTGGGGTCAGTTGGGCCAAACAGAGTTGAACATTCACCGTACCTCAGACATGAAAGAGAACAAAAGAAAATCAAAGTCCTACACCACGAGCATGAGCTTCGGCTTTCTCTACACAGCGACTAAGTCATAAATATGGCAAGGAGCTTTTCTCTTCTGCTCTTTACTGAAAGCAGAGGGAAAGCGAGGGGGTTCTTTTGATGGGGAATCAGGCTGGTACCGTTTGATTCCCCAGTTCAAAGCGGCCAAGGCCTTTACAATGGGGGACGTTGTGGGGGACGAGGGGAGGGTGGCGGTGATGCCGGCTGCGTCGTGTTCTCCCCTCTGAGCCTCAGCCTCCTGCGTTCCCTTCTTTCTTCCTCTTTTCTCTCTCTATTCTCTCCACTCCCTGAAAGGCAGACGTGTGGAGCGGCGGTCATAAATCCGAGCTGACCGCCGCCTCGCTGACGGGTGAACAGTGAGCGAGCCTCAGCTACAATGCGTATCTCTTAGATGCCCTCCGTGCGCTAATTTACCGTCCCCTGTAAGGATAAAGAGCTGGGGCACTGACATCTGACTCAAACCGAGAGTTCATGAAAGAGAGCAAACAATTCAGAAATTGCAGAGAGATTTCTTCGTCTTTTCTTTTTTTTTTTTTTTTTTTTTTGGTCAGAGGAGTGATAAAGCGACTATCAGCGTCTTGTTTGCTCACTTATGGGGCCAGACAGATAATATATCACTGATATGAGAGCAGAGCTGCGGTTTAGTGATTTACTTTAAAATTATTGCAGTGGAAGACAGAAAATGACAAGAGAGTGACCTTTTCTGAACTTTTTTCAAGTCTGTCTGTGTGCGGTTGTGTGCATACAGAACTATAGGTCAGTCTGGGGGGCTTTTTGTAAAACTGACCAGCCTTCTGTCAACCTCCCATGCTATGGTCTAGCAGTCAGTGGCCGACCCCACAGCGACCTCTTTCAGCCCCATCTCAAGAGTGTAACTGTCCTTGACAATGAGCGGGACCCCCAGGCTTCACTGAGACTTCTATACCACACGCACACATTGCCTGGCCCTCAAAATCTCCATACATTGTGGCCAACGAGAGAAAGGAGAGTAGAGAGAGAGAAAAAGTAAAACGAGAGGGGACACATATGGCACACATGTCTTCAAACCTTTTAAGCATACATAGACAAACTGATATTTATAATCAATGTGCATTTTCCACCAGTGTTAGAAATGTCTATTTTTTGCTGGAAAACATAGAAATAATTGTCTACTTTCAAATTTTAGCACTTACAGGATAGTTGGAATAAGAGTCAAAATTCACAAGAAATTACATAGTTTCTGAATGGTGTCACACAAAGCTTATTTATATATATCAAGGAACCATTAAATTCATCAAAAGTGACAGTAAAGACCTTTATACACTAAAAAATGCTGGGTGAAATATGGACAAACCCAGCGATTGGGCTGTTTTGACCCAGTGGTTAGGTTAAATGTTTGAACCAAACTTCTGGGTAGTTTTATTTAACTCAACAATTGCTTAAAAAGAACTATATTTCTTGCTTAAAATGAACCCTAAACAAGTTGGAAATGAACGTTTATTAATATGCTCAATAAATGAACATTTATTAATAAGTCAATAAATAATAATTAAATAATAAACATTTTTAAATTGCTTAATAATAAATGTTCACCTTTTGATTATTGCTGATGCCTAATTTTTAATTTACAAATTATATTTTGGGTTCATTTTAAGCCACCCATATTGTAATTTTTAAACAATAGTTAAATAAAACTACCCAGAAGTGGTATATACAAATATTACAAATTTCAAATAAATGCATTTTTTTCCTATTTATCAAATAATCCTGAAAAAAATGTATCAGTTTCAACAAAAATATTAAGCAGTACAACTGTTTTCAATATTATTGAGCACCAAATCAGCATATTAGAATAATTTCTTAAGGATCATGTGACACTGAAGACTGGAGTAATGGATACTGAAAATTCAGCTTTGCCAGCACAGTGAAAATGCATTAAACATATTAAAAATAAATAAATAAATAAAATAAAAAGTGTCATACTAACTCACTATATTACTGTTTTACTGTATTTTTAATGAATGCCTTGGTAAACCAAGAGACTTCTTCCCAAAAACATTTAAACATTAAGCTTTCTTACAAATACTTTTTCAATTTGGTAAAGCGGACTTGCATATTAGCCACACACACAACAACACACACTCTTGTGAATACAGATATTTGGCAGCTACTAAGCCACTAAACACCTGAGTGTGTAGATAAGTCTTTCATGGAATATTATTAAATATTTGATGTAACAGATCAATTTAAAAATGATCATTTAAAAATAAATAATCGGGCATTTTACCCCAAGGCCTGATTCATTTAGGACCCTTCCTTCATCCAGCCTATAGGCTAGTGTACACAAACCCCACACGCACTCACTCACAGACACACAGATCGTCTCAAGAAGCACTTGGCTGAAGATGACGGCAAGCTTGACAGCACCAATATGCTTTGAAGTGTCGAGTCAAGTCCCTGTATTGTGTGTGTGAGTGGTAAGCTGAGGGCTGCTCCCATACAATAGCTGTGTGTGAGTCTTAGTGCAGGCAGACAAGCAGGCCTAATTATACATACGTATATATATCATACGTATCATAGTATGAGAATGGAATAAGAGATAACAAACTGTAGTGTTTAAAAGTAAAAAGTTATTACAAGGCATTTGACTGTTAGCATTATGTGTGTATCTGTTCATCTACACTTCTGGCCAAAGTCATTCTCAGGAACTGAGACGGCCCTGCAGGGTGTAAGGTATTACAATATTCAATCAGCCTGGAGCAATAATCAAACTGTGCGCTTGCATGACAGCTGAAGAAATAGGTTAAAACGTACATTGCACGAAAATGCAAATCCCTCGAAAGAGCGCATAAAGAAATGTTTACATACTGTATTTACATAGTGCATTTGTGTTTACACATTTTTTTTTTGGACTGTATCAGATGAGAGTTCAATGGAAGGGACCCCTGACTCCCAGTCTGACAGGTCACAGTCTGATATCTTTGCTGAACTGGATGATCTGGCCCCTCACTCAAGTTCCTGTGTGTCTCCAGACCACCCAGCCGGGAGTCAAACTGACCGATCCTCACCTACCACAGGTAATACTGGCCAAGCCATGGACACAATTCAAACAGAGGCTGTTTATATTGTCATTGTAGTAAACAAAAAGAAGTTATCAAATATAAATTAATATGTGATGGCATAAATGATTATTATTATTGTTAAAAACAGTTCTGATGATTGATATTTTTTGTGGAAACTGTGATACATTTCTTTTTATGTTTCTTTGAGCAATAGAATGTTGCAGCATTTATTTGAAATATAAAACTTGTGACATTACACTACCAGTCAAAAGTTTTTGAACAGTAAAATTTTTTGTTTTTTTAAAAGTCTCTTCTGCTCACTAAGCCTGCATTTATTTATTTATTTGAAATATTTTTACTACTTAAAATAACTGTTTTCTATTTGAATATATTTTAAAATATAATTTATTCCTGTGATTTCAAAGCTGAATTTTAAGCATCATTACTCACACGATCCTTCAGAAATTCTAATTTTCTGATTTAGTGCTCAAAAAACATTTTTTTTTTCATTTTTTTTTTTTTTTTGGAAAACAGTTGACTAGATTTTTTTAGGTTTCTTTGATGAACAGAAAGTTCATTACAACAGCATTTATCTGAAATAGAAATCTTTTATAACATTATAAATGTCTTTATAATCACTTTTGATCAATTTAAAGCATCTTTGCTAAATAAAAGTATTCATTTCTATAATCCCCCTCCCCCATTGATCAAAGAATCCTGAAAAAAATTTAATCAAATGTTTTAAATATATAATATTTAAATATTTTTAAATATTGTTTTAATACATGTGACACTGAAGACTAGTAATGATGCTAAAAATGTAGCTTTGATCACAGGAAGAAATTACATTTCAATAAATATTTAAATAGAATGCAGTTATTTTAACTAGTAAAAATATTTCATAATATTGCTGTTTTTGCTGTATTTTGGATCAAATAAATGCACGCTTGGTGAGCAGAAGAGACTTCTTTAAAAAACATAAAAAAACTTACTGTCCAAAAACTTTTGACTGGTAGTGTATATTTGCATCTGGTGGCTTTAATGCACCTTTGCTAAATTAAATATGCTGATTTTACTTTTCTGAATTAAATAAAAAAATCTTATTTATTTATTTTACAGTTAAGCACTTTTAAAATCAGAACAGTATTTTTTCACCTTTTTGTTGTTTTGTTTTGATGTTTGCTAATAATAAAGAGTTTTCTACAAGGTCAATTTTAATCCATTGACTTCCTTGTAACACACAGAAGTTGCTCCATATTTACAAGTTTTTCCAAGTAATCAGTTTATTGTCTATGCCAATCTTGTGAACGAGAATTACCCTGTTTGTTTTAAAACTTGTGTACTGGTTCCACATGCCATAATTATTTACTCTCTGTTTCGACAGAAATGTCCACTGGTAAATAAGTTAGGCTGTCAATCATGGAAAACTCAAATATTGTAAGGTCCAAGAGATAAAAATCACTTGGTGGCTGCTGTGTAAACTTTGTTTACTAGTGTACTAACCGGTCTCAGCGTTGTCTCACGACACTGTTGCCCCACAGACATTATTTCAAATCTGTTTGTTGTTGTCAAAAACCTAATCCTTCAATTAGACACAGTCTCTGTCTTCACCCTGCCCTGAGGATTATTGCAGTGTGTGTGTTTGTGTGTACAATGTGGTCAGAGAGTGTTAGAGGGGGACCGAAACATTACCTAAGTGAATTTTTCCCTCAGGATTTCCTCCTGACTCTTACAAGGTGTTAAGCGTTTCCGGGTGCCTGTGTGATCTGACCTCCTGACCTGACCCTCTCACCTTTCTGGCTCCCTCTGGATGACTAACATGTGTTTGTAACGCACAGTGTTGGGATGCATAGACTCCTGCCACTGTAATGCATGTCATTATGTTTAAATCCATATGGAAAAACTATCGGTCTCTGTCGCTGAGTAGTGTTTTTAGTGTGGAAACAACAAATTGAACAGCTCAGGGATTTAATAAAGATGACATGAGGAGAGTTTCTATCTGGGTGGCAGTGTTAGACCAAGATTCAAAACCAGGCTTAGTGGTGTTAAAGAGTTAGTGAGTCTTTTCAACAGTAGAGGTGAGAAGGTGAAGAAACTTTCGGGTTATGCCAGTTATGCACAAAATCTCAAATAAGATGGATAATTTAGTTTATTACTTCCATTTTTATTTTTATCATAAAAAAGTGAGTAATCTCACACCTGTCTCTTAAAACCAGCATATAATATGTTGTATTTTGGATGTCAGTGTACTGGTGGTCCACCAAACCAACATGACAATGTTGTCAATGCATTTTATACATAGCTCTATACTCTTGCACAGATTGTCCTATTTGTTTCTAGAATTTGTAAGAGAAAAAAAAAGACAAAAACTGATATTCAAATGAGAGGTAATCTTTCTTCCACTTTGTCTGTTTAAAAATAGACACACCTATAACTTATCTTATGGGCCTGTTTATGGAAGCATATCTCTGAAAGACATTGGTTAACAGTAAAAATTTTAATAAAGTGTCTGTAAAAAATAATGTGTGAAGTGCTGAGATTCATGGTGTGGAGTGAGACAGTAGAGTGAATTCCCCTAATTGCCACACCTCAGTAGTGTGGGTTGGAGATTTGCATATGTGGCCCATAGCAATAGTGATCCCATTACTACAGGGTGTGACGGCAAACACAGGATCCTTATGGGACATGATAAAAATGTGATCCTTAACCCTTAAAAAAAAAAAAACACCTTGGTATTAGCAAATATCTGGTCAAAAGTTTACATACACCTTGCTGTATCTGCAAAATTGTAATTATTTTACCAAAATAAAAGGGATAATACAAAATGCATGTTGTTTTTTATTTAGTACTGACCTGAATAAGATATTTCACATAAAAGATGTTTACATATAGTCCACAAGAGAAAATAATAGCTTAATTTATAAAAAATTACCCTGTTTAAAAATTTGCATACACTTGATTCTCAATACTGTGTTGTTATCTGAATGATCAACAGCTGTTTTTTTTTTTTTTTTTTTTTTTTTTTTTTTTTTAGTGATAGTTGTTCATGAGCCCCTTGTTTGTCCTGAACAGTTAAACTGCCTGCTGTTTTTCAAAAAAATCTTTCAGGTCCCACAGATTCTTTGGTTTTTCATCATTTTTGTGTATTTGAACCCTTTCCAACAATGACTGTATGATTTTGAGATCCACCTTTTCACAATCAGGACAACGGAGGGACTCACTGCTCACTGATGCTTCAGAAGGAAAAACAATACATTAAGAGCCGGGGGGTGAAAACTTTTGAATGGAATGAGGATGTGTACATTTTTCTCATTTTGCCTAAATATCATATTTCTTTTCATTTAGCACTGCCCTTCAGAAGCAAAAGAATATACTATATATGTTTCCCAGAAGTAACTTAAATCTACCCTGATCTTCAAATTCAAAAAGTTTTCACCCCCGGCTCTTAATGCATCGTTTTTCCTTTTGGAGCATCAGTGAGCATTTGAACCTACTGTAATGGTTGGATATGAGTCCCTCAGTTGTCCTCAGTGTGAAAGGATGGATCTCAAAATCATACAGTCATTGTTGGAAAGGGTTCAAATACACAAAAATGATGAAAAACCAAAGAATTTCTAGGACCTAAAGGACTTTTTTGAAGAACAGCAGGCAGTTTAACTGTTCAGGACAAACAAGGGACTCATGAACAACTATCACTAAACAAAAAAAAAAAAACAAAAAAAAAAAAACATAGCTGTGGATCATTCAGGTAACAACAAAGTATTAAGAATCAAGTGAATGTAAACATTTGAATAGAGTAATTTTTGTAAATTCAACTATTATTTTCTCTTGTGGACTATATGTAAACGCCTTTTATGTGAAATATCTTATTCAGGTCAGTATAAAATAAAAAAATAACATGCATTTTGTATGATCCCTCTTATTTTTTGTAAAATAATTAACATATCACAGATTCTGCAAGGTGTATGTAAACTTTTGACTTCAACTGCATATATACATTATATTAATTCCACCTACACAAGAAAAAAACGTGTTTTTATTTCACATCCACATCAAATTAGCTCTGACTGATGTGCATGTTCTTCCTATTTTTCCACAGATCTGAGTCCTGGACTTGCGGCACTAACAGTGGGATGTGATTCAGGCGATCTGGGATCTTTGTCCCGTGTGCAGCTCCTGCTGCTGGAGCGAAGAGGATCCGAGAGTCCAGGTTCCATCCCAAGCCCCGAATGGTGTCGTACTCCAGACGGGGATGAGTATGAACCTGGCCTTCGAGTCTGGAGCTCGGGCATTCCCCAATATTATCAGTCCACAGGTACATTACATATCATATAGCAAGCTGCCAAGCACCTGTCCAGCGTAGCGGTGAATGTGTGCGTCCGTTTGTGTGTGGGTGTGTGCACGTATAAGCTTGCCTTTATGCGCGCGTATTTGCGCGTAAAAAGACCGTAGCAGACGCATTGGGCCTTGCTATCTCTCCCCGTCAACTCACAACAGATTGCAATGTTTACATTCATGAGCAACAGCGCCTTGATTGCCTTTAAATAACTCTGAAAAATAACAGTTAGGAGGGGGGCGAAAAATCCCAAGAGGAACGGTTGATTCGCGTTGGGGAAATTTGGCAATTGTGAGAGGGCGTCGGGGAATAACGTTACGGGTGTGCCGATTGTTGGCCGTCCTTGAGGGTAATGTTTTTAGTATTTGTGCATGTGCATGTGTGTGTGACCCCGTTGCCGTTACCTTTGAACCAAAGCCGGCATGCCTCTCATCTGTTCCAGGGCGCGCGGCTACAAGTCCTTAACTGAAGCCATAAAGATGTAGCGGTTTGTTGCTTCTCCAAAAAAAAGCGCTTTATGGAGTTATGAAAAAGTCATATTAATCAAGATAAAAAACGGGTCAAGTTTATCATTAACCCAAAACCTCAGTTCATCCACACGCCTGGTCGCAATGGCCCCCTATCAGGACGTAATCCTGCGATGCAGCTATTGTGCATTGTTCAGGCACAACCCACAGATAAAGGCACTACAAAGGAAAGCCACGTGCGCCGGATCAGATCTGGGTGCAATCTTGATCGGATGTGTTTTGAAATAGCGTTAATGTGTTTCTAAAGTCTGGCACAAACACACGCGGCAGCGCGTGGAGGCCGGGCTCCTCGCTAGGTGTGTCTGCACCTGGCAAGCTGCGAGTAGACAGGTGCTGTTGCGAGTTTGTGAGGCACCATTTCTATCAGTATTTGCAGAGGGATTATGGACCTTCACTCATGTCAAATACAAAGCATTAATCACTCACTATCATTCCTCTTTTTTGCGTTTCTTTTGCACTTGTATGTTTGGTCTACCCTTGTTTTCTAGCCATGTGTGTCTATTTGCAGTCCTGGACAACCGCAAACCATTAAGTGGCAGAAACAGCGGCCATGATTCTTTGGCAACTTTCAAGGGACGCAGAAAGCGCCCCGGGGTGAGTACGTCGCTCGTAAAACCATTTCAACACACACAGAGGAATCTACGAGTGACTTTATGGCTGTATGGAGGTGACTGGGGGATTTCTGCTTGCTGCTGGGTGGCAGGTGTGGGGCTAATCAGTCACTACGGATGAGAAAAAGGTTGTAGAAAAGGAAGTTGGGCTTGTCTGACTTGCCGTGCTGATAAGGGGGCTGAATTTGAGGGCATGGATGTGCCACAGCGGGGCCAGAGGGCAAGGTTTAAGGGGTAAACAGTGTCAGCGAGGGGTATGAGGACTCAAAGCACTGGATGCAGGTGCAAAGGGATGGAGGCATTAATCTTTCTTTTATGAAGGAGGAAGGAAAGCGAGGGGAGGGGTATGGTGGCCTAAACATGAATGTGTTGTAAGCTGCCGTCAATTAAGTTTCAGTACAATAGATTTTCCCCGGGACAGATTACTGTCGACGCTAGGGAGGCCGTTGCTTCTTTGCAGCGCAGCAGGGCCCACACTTAGGCTGTAAACACACACGTTCATATTTGGTGGTTATGCACTGTTTGTGCTGACCTGTTTGTGTGTTCATTGTGGTTTTAGCTCATCAGTGTGGAGAGTGGATCAAGGACATCATCCTGTTCTCTCAGTTCAACGGTGTCTGAGAGCAGCTCCAAGAACCGAGAGAAACCCACCTGTGAGGACCAAGGTGTGCCACCACTCACACCACCAAACATGGAACTGACAGATGGAAATCATAACAATGCTCACATTGTGGCCTAACCCACAAGATTTTGTTTTCATACGAAATAGTTCATTGTATGGTTTGCTTAAAGGAATATTCCAGGTTGAGTTCAAATTGTGGCATTACATTGATTAGGCCTACCACAAAATAAATAAATAAATAAAATAAAATAAATGAAAGTGAATGGGTCAAATCCAGACACATTAAAATACTCACTCTTTCAAATGTATCGTCACAAAACCTGAACAATATATGTGTTCACATGACTAACGTGTGAAAGAAATCACTTACTACTCTTTTCTGTGTAGAGTCCAATTTTACAACTGTACAACATACGTCATAAACCCTAAAATGACTGTAAAAATCATTAAAACAGTTTTACAGATCAAATAACACACTGCTTTTAACAGAAGAAATACTGCAAATTACCATCAAAAAAAGTTTTTTTTTTTTTATCAGAAATTCAATAAAAACAGTGAAATATTATAACAATTTTAAATAACTGATTTGTATTTTAATGTAATTTAAATGTAATTTAGTAATTTGTTGACAAAGCTGAAGCAGCCATTACTCCAGTTCTCAGTGTCACATGATCCGTCAGATATCATTCTAATACGCTGATTTGATTGTTAAAAAAATAAAAAAAAATAAAAAAAATCTTGTTATTATCAGCATTGAAAAAAATTGTGCTGCTTAACAGTTTTGTAAAAAATGTGATAGATTTTTTTACAATTCTTTGAAAGAACAACAAAAGAACATGATTCATTCGAAATGTATATATTGTATTTTGATAAATTTAAATATCCTTGCAGAATAAACGTATTGGTTTATTATTATTATTATTTTTTTAAAATCTTGCTGACCCCAAGCTTTTAAACAATATGTAAGTGATTATATACATTTATAAGCTTCACATTTCCTTTTAAATCTTCCAAAAATGACCCCATTCACTTCCATTTTAGGTGCTTCACCATAGCTTCAATTTTTTAAAGAATTTTTTGTATTTTTTGAAAACAAGGAGCAAGTCATCATTTGTCATTTAATATTATGCCACAAATACTGTTATTGAACCAAAAATATTCCTTTAAACCTAAACCAAAAAAAAGGAACCGTTTTGACCACAAATATGCAAAATACATATCCTTGATCCTTGTATTTTGCATATTTAACCTCAAATTATTATTTTTTTTTTTTTGGAAACAAGGGGCAAGTCGAAATAATATTTTTGCGATATTCAACATTATGCCGCAAATACCGTTACTGAGCTTAAACTTTAATCCACACTGACCCAAGAATATTCCTTAGGACTTAAACAAAAAAAGAAACCGTTTTAACAATAAATATGCAAAATACATATCCTTTATCCTCTGTAAGTCAAAATAATATTTCTGCGGTATTCAACATTATTAAACAAATACTGTTTGTCCCAAGAATATTCCTTGGAACTTAAACAAAAAAAAAACAAACGTTTCAACAATAAATATGCAAAATACATATCCTTTATCCTCGGTGTGTATTTTGCACATTTAACCTCAATTATTTCTTTTTCCTTTTTTTTTTTTTTTTTTAAGGGTCAAGTCAAAATAATATTTTTGTGGTATTTAACATTATTAAACAAGTACTGTTGGTCCCAAGAATATTCCTTGGAACTTAAACAAAAAAAGAAACCGTTTCAACCATAAATATGCAAAATACATATCCTTGATGTGTATTTTGCATATTTATCCTCAATTTTTTTTTTTTTTTTTGGGAAACAAGGGGCAAGTCTATATAATATGTTTGTGATATTCAATATTATGCCACAAATACTGTTATTGAGCTTAAACTTTAAACTACACTGACCCAAGAACATTCCTTTAAACCTAAACCAAAAAAAAAAAAAAAAAAATGCATGTCCTTTATCCTTGGTGTGTATTTTGCATATTTAACCTTAATTATTTCTTTTTTTAAAGGGTCAAGTCAAAATAATATTTTTGCGGTATTCAATATTATTAAACAAATACTGTTTGTCCCAAGAATATTCCTTTGAACCTAAACAAAAAAGAAACCCTTTCGACCATAAATATGCAAAATACATATCAATGATCCTTGATGTGTATTTTTTTTTTTTTTTTAGAAAATTCAATATTATGCCACAAATACTGTTATTGAGCTTAAACTTTAAACTACACTGACCCAAGAACATTCCTTTAAACCTAAACCAAAAAAAAAAAAAAAAAAAATGCATGTCCTTTATCCTCGGTGTGTATTTTGCATATTTAACCTTAATTATTTCTTTTTCCTTTTTTTTTTTTTAAAGGGTCAAGTCAAAATAATATTTTTGTGGTATTCAACATTACTAAACAAGTACTGTTAATCCCAAGAATATTCCTTGGAACTTAAACAAAAAAAGAAACCGTTTCAACCATAAATATGCAAAATACATATCCTTGATGTGTATTTTGCATATTTATCCTCAATTTTTTTTTTTTTTTTGGAAAACAAGGGGCAAGTCTATATAATATTTTTGTGATATTCAACATTATGCCTCAAATACTATTATTGAGCTTAAACTTTAAACTACACTGACCCAAGAACATTCCTTTAAACCTAAACCAAAAAAAAAAAAAATGCATGTCCTTTATCCTCGGTGTGTATTTTGCATATTTAACCTTAATTATTTCTTTTTTTAAAGGGTCAAGTCAAAATAATATTTTTGCGGTATTCAATATTATTAAACAAATACTGTTTGTCCCAAGAATATTCCTTTGAACCTAAACAAAAAAGAAACCCTTTCGACCATAAATATGCAAAATACATATCAATGATCCTTGATGTGTTTTTTTTTTTTTTTAGAAAATTCAATATTATGCCACAAATACTGTTACTGAGCTTAAACTGCACTGACTCAAGAATATTGCTTTAAACCTAAACCAAAAAAAAAAAAAAAAAAACATTTTGACCGTAAATATGCGAAATGCAAATCCTCAATGTGATCACTTCTAAAGGATTACAAGATGTAATATAAGTCTCAGGCATCCCCAGAATGTCTGTGAAGTTTCAGCTCAGAATACCCCACAGATTATTTATTATATTATTTTGAAAATGCCTATTTTGAGTAAAAGCAAAATACATGCTATTTTGGTGCATGTCTCTTTAAATGCAACTGAGCTGCTGCTCCCCGCCCCCTTTTCCAGAATAGGACTGTGCCTTTACAGCTAATACCTCAGATATCCTGCTAAAAAACATCTGTTCGGTTTCGATTATCATGTCTATCGCATTGAAAGCATGCATTTTAAACCATATTACTTTAAACTCTGCACACATCCGAAGTACACACAAAGAAAGCTGCTGTCACACAGCATGTGAGTACTAATCTAAGTTCTCTTTCATGTCTTTTTGCACTTAAATCGTCAAATACACACAAGCTCATGTTATAAACACACTTGAGTTACAAAAACGGTCAGGCTGAAAGCTCCATCATAATGTCCACCTCCTGGATGAATACCTGCATGTTGCTAAGAGTGTACAGAGTTAAGGTGCCACTCCATGCAGCTCTCATCACTGCCAGTGTTTGGTATCCTTGTGTCTCCGGTACAGTTAAGCCACATAATCCCTCTAAGAGGCAGCTGCCTGGTGCCAGGCTTGTCTTCACTGTGTGGCCATTTTATGTACATAAATGAAATAAAGGCCCAGAAAGAAAATCAAGAGTCTGCTTATTTAAAGTACTCTCATCTTGCCTCTCATGATGCAACCATAACCAGACTGGAAACATCCTGCTCACACCTATTCTGCTATGACTGAGCCGAATTGCATCTGTCATGGCTTTGAAGAATAACTTTAATGACCGTCATCCGTCATTGTGTTCAGGAAGTAATGTTCCATGTTACTCGATCAGTCGCCCACTTTCATTAACGGCTCAGACTGGCATATCTGCAGGGCACAAAGTTGCCCCCAAAACAGCCCATTCTAAGTCTCAAGGACATTAACAGAAATGTCCTTAATCTTTTGAGGCCTCAAGCACAAAACACACTATTTAAGCATCATAAGCATAGTACTTATGACTCTGTTTTGCAAAAGAAAATCCATAAAAGATAACTAAATAAAAAATTTTTTTGCTCTGTTTTATCACAAGGTTGTGAATTCCCAGATGAGAATGTCCCGCTCTATTTGTCGCCTCTCTCTCCCAGTGCTTTGCTGACAGGTGAGTGATTTTGTTTAGTTATTTCACTAAGAGGGGCAAATAAAAGTAATTCCCTTCAAAAGAGATGTTACTCATGTAACCTAGGAGATGTGGGAGTGTCTGAGTGCAACGACCCTCCTCAAAGTCCAAAGACATGGTCACTCCTGGGGAGAGGGTCAGTGTGGGGTCAGTGCAGGGTCATCCCAGGGTTAGTAGGTATTGAAGAGGCCTCAATGTGACTGAAACAGTGGACATGAGATTAACGCCTCCCGCTGAGAAGAGCAAGGATTATCACCGATTGGGACTCTTGTGATAATCAAAAATAAGCAAAAAACTCTCGATTTTAGAGAGGAAAGTGGGAGAATTGAGAGATGAAAGCACACCACTTACAATCAAAACCACTAATGTTATTCACTCTCATGTTATTTCAAACCTGTATGACTTTCTTTAATAAGTGGATCACAAAAGAAGATATTCTGAAAAATGACTCGGGTTTATTTCTTGTTTGTTTGTTTTTTTATTATTTTTTATATATATAATGATGGCTATGTTACTTTCAAAATATCTTCTTTTGTGATCCACAGAAGAAAGAAAGTCAAGTTTGGAATGACATGAGGTGAATAAATGATGCCAGAATTATTATTTCTGGATGAAAAGCTATAGCTCACGCAAGCACTTTAACCATATAAAGCCTACTGTGTCATATTTGATACCAAAATTTCTAAGGCCTGTAATTTATCAACAGGTTCAAAGAATTACTAACGGAAAAAACAACAGCACACAGTTTACTATATGCCTTCTGTCATCTGATTGATAGTTTATGCTTTTTAGCAAGCAAATAAGCTTTTATTATCATTTTACTGATTTCATAATGTAAGAAAAACTTTTATATTGGTAGTAATGTAAGTAATATAGTAATATAAGATGAACATATCCATACATCCACAACATTATCCATACATCTTTTTTTTTTTTTTTTTTTTTTTTTTTTAGAAAAATCATGTTTAAATAAAAGCATCAAGTATGATGCATCAGACTTTTAAGGAACATTTAATTGTACATCTCTCATATGTTTTATATGTTTTGCCCCCACAGTAAAAACTACAAAGCTTGATCATAAAACTAGTATTTAAATATCACCTTACAAAGACATATTAATGATATAGAGAGACAACCGATTACAGGACAACTGATGCATTTTATTATAAAGATCTCATTGATTTACAAGTTATCAGAATTTTTTCATACTTTATAGGCCATATGCAGTAGTCAACATTTAAAGTGGTTCAAAAAAGTTGTCCTAACGCAAGAACGGATATTGTTTTGGTTTTAGGACAACTTTGATTAAATGTTTTGATTCGCTTCAAATGTTGACAACTGTAGATATCAGCAAATGCACCATTTTGCATATTTTTGTTTAGTTTGAGCCTCAAACTGTCAAATTTTGTCTAAAGGTTCAATAAACTGTTCCAAAAAAAAAAAAAAAAATGGTGATCAATAGTCTGCTTATTTGTGTGTGACTTTGTGTCTGATTTGGTAATTTGGTAATTCCCACAACTTTCATTAATGTTTTTTTTCAAAGGTATTTAAAGGTTAGGACAGAACATTCTTAAAATAATGTTTACAGGATGTTCTAATAACGTTATTAATGGTTGATTTACATTCTCGTAACGATAAGAAAACATTCTTATAACAAAGAAAGATAAGGTTCTTATAATGTTATGACAATTGTAGATTGGGATGTTCCTGTAACGTTCACCAAACAGAGAAAAAATGTTCTTCAAACAAAGGGGTCTCGGGGTCTGGGTGCTGTAAAGGTCAAGGTGCTCTATGGTCTAGGGTTTATCACAGTCCATCAAAGAAAAATTTTTTTTCAGGGAGAGTGTTAGTTTAGTGTTAGCTCTCCCTAAAGAAGACATGTTGGAGAGTTCTTAGATTTCTTGGATGTAGCCATCTGATAATAAAGGCTTTTTAATTTACAAGAGTGCCATGGTCATTTTGAACTTTTCTTTGAGAGAAAAAATGTTCCTCAGACATTGAAAAAACTGGACATTTCAAACGTTTACATAACATTAAAAAATAACGTTGTCATAACAGCTATAAAAGATCAAAGGGAATGTTTGTCCAATGTTTGTATGATCAGTAAAATATGTTCTCATGACATAAAATATGGGTGTTTTAAATAGAGAGAACATTTAAATATAAGGTTTTCATAACGTTATGACAATGGGGTGTTCCTGTGATGTTCTAAGAAAACTAAGAAAAATGTTCCTTAAACATTAAAAAAAAAACTGGACGTTTCAAATGTTTACAAAACATTAAAGAATAACGTTGTCATAACAGGTATAAAAGATCAAAGGAAATGTTTGTCCAACGTTTGTATAAGCAATAAAAAATGTTCTCACAACATAAAATATGGGTGTTTCAAAAATAGAGAGAACATTCAAATATGTGACCCTGAACCACAAAACAATTTTTTTTATTAAATAAGCTTTCCATTGATGTATGGTTTGTTGGGATAGGACAATATTTGGCTGAGATACAACTATTTGAATATCTGGAATATGAGGATGCAAAAAATTCTAAATATTAAGAAAATTCCCTTTAAA
Source organism: Cirrhinus mrigala (assembly GCA_036247105.1). Classification (NCBI taxonomy): domain Eukaryota; kingdom Metazoa; phylum Chordata; class Actinopteri; order Cypriniformes; family Cyprinidae; genus Cirrhinus; species Cirrhinus mrigala. The sequence goes on from CM070010.1 coordinate 25,091,919, forward strand.
GTTCTTAGCGATACATATTACTAAACAAAAATTAACTTGTGATATATTTATGGTAGGAAATGTACAAAATAACCTCATGGAACATGATATTTACTTAATATCCTAATGTTTTTTGGCATAAAGCAAAAGTGATCATTTTGACCCACACAATGTATTTTTGCCTACTGCTACAAATATACCAGTGCTACTTAAGACTGTTTTTGTGGTCCAGGGTCACATATAAGGTTTGTTAGATTAAAATGTCCCTCAAACACTAAAAATGGTAAAACTGAACATTTACAGAACATTCAGAAATAACGTTTTCATAAATAGGAATGTTAGCAAAACGTTCTTGGAACACGTTATGACTGCTTTTCAAATCATGATTCGCACCCGCTAATAAAGGTGTTTCGGTCGCTGTTCGAAATGACACATGACACGGCCCGATTCCCACCAGTGTCGGCTCCCCTGACCGCTCCTTTGTGCTCCCGGCTCGTAATGAATTCATAGGTGTCCTAATCCCTTTTTGTGACGGAATGGCTACTGTTGCTTTTCTCCTGGTCACTCGGGCGACCCCTGCAAGTGTTTATTATAGTCTTTAGCATTCAGCTGAAACTGAAGATGTCACAGAGGGACATGAATGTGCCATCATCCCGGACAAAAAAACAAGGGCCTAAGCCGGACTGACCCAGGCGGATTGTTCTGGAAGACACCAGGCGCTGGTGAACAGATTAAGGGCGTGAATGAAAAAGATGGGGAAGGAGAGATTAGCCGTGTTCAGAGCAGGATCGTTTTGCCCTAAAACAGGACCACACACTGACACAGTCACTTTGCCACTATTGTCTCTCTCCCACTGTCACCGAGGGCTCGGAAGCCATTGTTTGCCAAATCCTCAATCGTTTGGACAGCGCTGAGACCCGGATACCGACTCTTTGATTGGCACTTGTCAGCGCTGCTAGAATGGAATGACGTGTTGGGAAACTGAAGATCCAGAAAGGACAATCGGTACCATGAATAATAATCAAGGAGGGATTTTCCCCTTTTCCTCCACCCCTCCCTCCATTCTGCCAAAAGATGGAGGAGAATGGAACTGGGTGGCACCGCTGAAAGCCTCTTGCCGCCCGATTGTGTTGTTGACGCTCATCCCTTTCTCAAACACACAAAGAAAGAGATACACGGTCAACCTTCTTGCTTCTTTCTGGTGCGCTGGATGCTCGGATTTCCACACGGGAGGGTGGGCAGGGTGTGTGTTAACCAAGGCGGACCAGGGGAGGTTTGTGTTTTGTCTTCTATGGCCTTGCGAGCACCAGGGGAGGGCTAGATGAAGGATTTGACTCTGCCACTCTCAGCCAAATCCAGCTATCTGTCTCTTTCAGGCTGGCCAGTTGGTATGGTAACCTGGCGTGTGTGGGTTTAAGATGGTTTCTAAGCAGGTCAGTGCCTTGTTTCCAGCTTTGACCGTTCAGTAATCACTGTTCTGCATTGGAGGATTAGGCAGTGTAAGAAAAGGAGGTTTTACAGGGAGAGATAGGCCACGCTGAATGGAATTAGTTGGGTTTCGCAAATTACCCTGTGAAACTTGATTTCACACAGCGGTCAGGGTCTGGAGATGTTTAATCCTTTAAAATATACACCTAGATTTTTAGGAAACACACTAAATTTGAACTGTATGTTGGCTCAAATCTTTGTAGCCTGACATGTGAAATGATAGTCAGAAAAATCACACCTTTCAAACTGAACAGTTTATTGAACCTTCAGGAAAAATGTGTGTTGTTGAGTATCATATATGTCAGGATTTTATGGCTCATATAGTATGATGTAGGAGAATATGGAGCATGTACTTAAGGAAGATAAACCTAAATTTTATTCACAGGCCCAAACTGAGCAAAAATATGCAAATTGGTGCAGTTGATGATATTTATATGGCCAAAAGATTAAATTCTGACAGATGTTAATCTGTGAGATATTCATAACAGTACAGCAGACTATTAACATAAGCTGCATAGAAATATCAGTTTTCACTATCAGTTAAATCTCCCAGTGAGATAATATTTAAATGCTTAGTTGATCAAAGGTCTGTTGTTTTTATTGTGTGGAACAAAACAAAATGCAGTGCAATACAATGATGACTGAGAGACAAATAAACATCCCTCAAAATGTTATATGATACTTGCTGTGAGAAATGCTGCAAGCGGAGTGATACAAATGGTGAAACATTTGGAGCTGTTATCGCTAGAATATCACATTCCTCTGAGCCAATTAGATTTGAGGACCTGGAAGATATATACTGTATATATTGTAAATATATATCATACCAAAAATATCTGTTTATGGTACAAAAGTAAACAAAAACATACAGTACCTCATCTAATAATCACAAATAATATTTAGAATTAGTTATAGTGAAAAAAAAATGAGTTATAAAGGGAAAACAAATATTTTGAGCTATTTTGAACAAAAATGTCCTTAAAATCAGTTGATATTTCAAAAATAAATTATTTAATAATATTATATTATATTATGTTAATTATGTAATAGTGTAATATTTTAAACTGCATGATGTAAACTTGCAACTGCAAATTATATAGATGTTATATAAGGTATAAACTCACAATTCTAACTTTTTTCTCTCAGAACAGCAAGTCTATGGTAGTTTAAACTCGCAATTCTGAGAACATATCTTTTTTTGCCTTCAAAATTGGACTTTATAACTCACACTTGCAAGTTTATCTCTCACAATTTTGAGAAAAAAAGTCAGAATTGCAAGTTTATATCATGCAATTCTAAAAAAATGAGTCAGAAGTTTATATCACGCAGTTCAGAGAAAAAAAGTCAGAATTGTGAGTTTTTTATTTTTCGCAATTCTGACTTTATTTTTTCGCAATTGAGTTTATATCTCACAATTTCGAGAAAAAAAGTCAGAATTGTGAGTTTATGTCAACTTTATAACTCGCAAATGCAAGTTTATATCATGCAATTCTGAGAAAAAAGTCGGAATTGCAAATTTTAATCTTGCAATTCCGACTTTTTTTCTTGCAGTTGAGTTTATATCACACAATTCTGACTTTTTTCTCAGAAATTTGTAAGAAAAAGTCAGAACTGCGAGTTTATATAAATTATTTAAGTGTAATATTTTTAAACATATTATTTTTATCTAATTAAAAACATAAATTGCTGCAGCATATACACTACTGGTCAAAAGTTTTTGAACAGTAAGATTTTTAATGTTTTTTAAAGAAGTCTCTTCTGCTTACCAAGCCTGCAATTATTTGACCTAAAGTACAACAAAAACAGTAAAATTTTGAAATATTTTCACTATTTAAAGTAACTGTTTTCTATTTGAATATATTTTAACAAGTAATTTATTCCTGTGCACAAAGCTGAATTTTCATCAGCCATTACTTCAGCCTTCAGTGTCACATGGTTCAAACAGAAAACGGTTATTTTAAATAGTAAAAATATTTCAAAATTTTACTGTTTTTGCTGGACTTTGGATCAAATAAATGCAGGCTTGGTGAGCAGAAGAGACTTCTTTAAAAAACATAAAAAATCTCACTGTTCAAAAACTTTTGACTGGAAGAGTAATTCATTAAAACAATGCAAAGCAGAATGCTGAGAGACATACAAATAAACATCCCTCAAAATTTTTGATTCACATTTTAACATGATTTTTCTAAAAAAAAATAATTTATATCAGTGTCATTGGCCAGAAAAGTCACTAATATAGTTAATTAACAATTCAAACGTATTTTCCAGTATTTTATTTCAGAGCAAAAGTCATAAAATGGGTTTTTCCAGTGGGAAGTACAACCTGACTTTCTCTGATCTCATGTTTGAAGTCTTGCCAGCATTTTTTAACAACAAAACAACAAATGGCCTTTACTGGCTGATAATAAAAATTTGCATGAACAGAAAACTTTCCAACATCAAGTTTAGACTGTAGCAGTCTGCTTGCTCAGATTACAAGGACCAACAGTCTGTGGATCATAAACTATGAATCATAAACTATGTAAACCCGTTTGCCCTTGCAGGATTTATGAAAAGGTGCCTCATTGTCAGTGTTCTCACGTTGCACAGAGCTGATCACGGATCCATTACGGCCCATTTTTAGAGCTGACCAAGTGCTTAACTTTCCTTATTCACGTCTCATTTGCCCGTTTTGCAAAACCATAAAATATGGCTGGTGTTTTCACACCATTAAATCTTGAGTGTGATGTATCGGCATCTGCCAAGGTGAGCGATTCACAACAGCATTATGATCAGCCTGTATGATCAGAACTGAGATAGAAACAGAGACACCTGCTCTTATCTGCAGTATCTGTAGATATGTGAACTGTGTAAATGTATATAATACTGATAAATGATCAAAGTATACATAGTATACATACTGTAGTCTTTTGATGGGTCTTTTGCTACTGAATTTTAAAAAAAAAGGTAACTGTGATTTTACACGATTCTGACTTTTTTCTCGCAATTGCAGTTTTACATCTCACAGTTCTGACTTTTTTTCTCAGAATTGCATACAAACTCACAATTCTGCCTTTTTTCACAGAATTGTGAGATAAATTCACAATTCTGAGAAATTAGGTCAAAATTGCATGATGTAAACTTGCAACTGCGAATTATATAGATATTATATAAGATATAAACTCACAATTCTGACTTTTTTCTCTCAGAACAGTAAATTTATTAAACTCACAATTCTGAGAACATATCAGTCTTTTTTGCCTTTAAAATTGGAATTTATAACTCGCAATTGCAAGCTTATATCTCACAACTTTGGGAAAAAAAAAATCATAATTGTGAGTTTATATCACGCAATTCTGAGAAAAAAGTCGGAATTGCTAATTTTTATCTCGCAATTTATAGTTTATATCACAAAATTCTTAGGAAAAAAGTCAGAATTGCGAGATATAAACTCACAATTTTGAGTTTGTATTACACAATTCTGATAAAAAAAGTCAGAATTGCAAGTTGACTTTATTTCTCGCAATTTAGTTTATATCTCATAATTTCGAGAAAAAAAATTCTGAATTGCGAGTTTATATCATGCAATTCTGACCTTATAACTCACAATTGCAAGTTTATATCGCAATTATATCGCAAAAGGTCAGAATTACACATTTTTATCTCGCAATTCTGACTTTTTTCTCACAATTTATAGTTTATATCACACAATTCTGAGAAAAAAGTCAGAATTACGAGATATAAACTCACAATTTTGAGTTTATATTACGCACTTCTGATAAAAAAGGTCAGACTTACGAGTTTATATCCCGCAATTCTGTGAAAAAAAGAGTTTTATCTCATAATTCTAACTTTTTTCTCGCAATTGAGTTTATATCACGCAATTCTGACTTTTTCCTCAGCGATATAAACTTACATTTGTGAGAAAAATAGTCTGAATTGCGAGTTTATATCACGCAATTCTGGCTTTATAACTCGCATAGTTTTTATCATGCAATTCTCAGAAAAATAAGTCGGAATTGCGGTTATTTCGCAATTCTTACTTTTTTCTCGCAATTGAGTCTATATCATCCACTTCTGAGAAAAAAGTCAGAATTGCAAGATATAAACTCACATTTGTGAGAAAAAAATCAGAATTCCAAGTTTTTGTCTCACAATTCTGACTTTATTCCTCACAATTTTGAGTTTACGTCATGCAATTCTGAGAAAAAAGTCGGAATTGCGAGTTTTTATCTGCAATTCTGAGTTTATTTTTCACAATTGAGTATATATCACGTAATTCTGAGGAAAAAGTCAGAATTGTGAGTTTATATCTCATAACTCTGAGAAAAAGTCAGAAGTGTGAGATAAAGTGTCGCACTAACCTTTTAAAAAATTTTATTCAGTGGCGGAAAATGGGCTTCCATACTGAACAGACTTGCAGCCCCAACAGTTAAGAACCTCTTAATGTGTTGGAAAAAATACATTTACTGATGTATCTTTGTGCCATCCTGTAATTTCTGATGTAGAAACATAAAGCTGAAATGCTGAAAGCCAAAACAAAATGTGCCTTTGTGGGACAATAATTACAAAACTGACCCCTGGAATTCACGTGTGGTTGTGTTAATGAGAATAAGAGCTGATTTTCCTGCTCTCCTCTCTCTCACACTTCAGCACAAAGCCACATCACAGTCCAGTGTTTTAGATTTAAATGCTGAAGAACAGACAATCCTGAAACCCCCACAGGTTCAGTGCTAATCGATCTCACTCTTTGTGTCTCTAAACGCAGGAAGTGCTTTGTGAGGACTTCTCAATGAGTTCTAATGAAAGCTGCTAATTTGGGAGCGCTGGCAAATTAACAGACCTCCAGGTCTCTCAAGAGAGCATTTTGCTTTTAAATGGTGTCTTTGAGGAAGGACAGAAAATGTGATTATGAAGTGTAAAGAAGGAAGGAAACAGAATAAGTACATTCTGAATGGAAGAGTTAAGGGGAACATTTGAGAATTCTGCCACAGACGGCCCATTGGTATCTGATTCACAGAAAAAGCCAAATATAGTTACAACAAAAGAATGAAGGCATAGTGATATATTAAAGGGGTACATCTTATTTTATTCTGTTTTATATTTCAAAATACACTAAATGATTTATAGATTAGGAAAATATAGAATAGATCTATGTAGCAGAATATTTTTATGGGTGGTCCTCATCTTTCCTGGGCCCATAATGCGGGGGTTTTTAAATGGGGATCCGGGACCCCCAAGGGGCCCAAAAAAGTGCTATAGGAGGGTCTGAAAAAAATTATAACAGACATGTAAAAGAAATTAAACATTTAAATGATTTTTCCATTATTATTTGCTTTGTAAAGACTGTTCTGCTCATCAAGGCTGCATTTTTGATTAAAAATACAGGAAAAAAAAAATTAATATTGTGAAATATTATTGCAATTTAAAATAGTGGTTTTCCATTTTAATATACTTTAAAATATAATAGAATTTTCTTTCTTTCTTTGAAATAAATTCATTTTATTAATTTTTATTATTATTTATATTATTAACATTTTTACTCAGCAAGGATGTGTTAAATTGATAAAAAGGGATAGTAAAGACTTATATTGTTAGAAAAGATTTCTATTTTGAATTCTTTAATTTTTTATTCAAATTAGCATATTAGAATGATTTCTGGAGGATGGTGCGACACTGAACATTGGAGTAATGACTGATGAAAATTCAGCTTTGCATCACAGAAATAAATTATATTTTTAAGTCTATTAAAATAGGAAACTGTAATTTTAAATTGCAATAATATTTCATAATATTACTTTTTTTCCCCTGTATTTTCGATCAAATAAATGGAACTCTGATGAGCATAAGAGACTTTTGCATAAGAGCAATTAATCGTCACTGTCCTGTGCTTTCCAAGAACCCTGCATTAAAAAAATCCTGCTTTTTTATTATTTTATTTTATTATCATATTGCTACGACTTTATTCTTGTAGTTTTTTTCTCAAAATATTTCGACTTTATTCTTGTATTGCTACGACTTTATTCTTTTTATTTTGACTTTATTCTCAAAATATTTACATTTATTTTCATATTGCTACAACTTTATTCTTGTAGTTTTTTTCTCAAAATATTTCGACTTTATTCTTTTATTGCCATGACTTTATTCTTGTAATTTTTACTTTATTCTCAATATATTTTGACGTTTGGATCGGCAGTATGTATTATATTATACAATTAAGAAATTAAAAGTGCATTTTTGTGAACAATTTATATTTATTCTTACATTTATTTAAATGGAATATATTATATTAATTTTTTAAGTATTAATAAGTCACTAATTACAAGTGAAATGTCTATTATGTAACAATCTAATATGCATATGGTTTTATGTGTGCTAAATTAAAGAAAGCCCAACAAACGGGGAGACCATACTGGTCTTGCAACGCCCAGAGAGCAGAGGCCATGCTGAAAAGCACAGGAACAGGTCCGACAGACTCCGAGAGAAGAGGAAGAGGAAGAAGGAGATCAAAAAGACAGAGGAGAGGAAGAACAAAGCCTTGCAGATCTACTCTAAACTCCAGGATGGAAAAGACCCGACAGAGCCCACTCATCAGAGCCCTTGCTCTAAGTTTGAGGACTGTAAGTACACAAATCCATATCTGAATTTGCAGACTAATAAGGTGAATGTACTATGACATCATTTCCAAGTCGCTTATTTACCAGTCTGCCAGTACAAACTGGCAATTTCAGCTGTTGATTGATAAGGTCCTTTCAGTAGGGCACCATTTTCATTTTAAGGACAACAAAAAAGCTCACGCCATTCAAACAGAGAACCCCACCGCTGTAATTTGACACTGTGTACACACTCCAGTCGCCCCACCATCTCTTGTTTAGTTTTGAGCTTGGAGCTTTGCACTTGATTTTTTAATTAGCTATGCTTTCGAGTGCCGTTCTACCGGTCTACGCCGACGGTCCCAATTTGCCGGTCCTTTTCATGATTGGATGCGCGGTTTGGAGTGCTGAGGAGAGTGAGGGTGTGTACTGAAGGTCAAGGTGAAGGGGCGGAGCCCCAGTGAGGTCACGGGAGGTCACGGGGCTTGTTTGAATGCAGGGGCATTGTGTGAATAGGCCTGATTGGACAGGTCCCTTCAGCTCCTAATCAAGCACAAGAGGAGGAAGCACGCAGCTGTCGCTCACATCAGAGATGAGTGTTGCTCTTTGTGTGCGTGCGGATGAAAGTGAGAGGAGTTTGAAAAGGAGAAAGTACAGAGAAAGAGCGTTGTTTGCATTGTTTAATGTCCGAGCGTTGAAAATTTGACTCACATTTGTCACAGTTTTAAGTTCTCTCGTTCTTCTGTACCAATTATTCCTATAGGATTCTCTTGGAACGAGACAGCATTCTCTATAAATTGTGTGTATGAATATGTGTGAGGCCTCTCAGACACTTGTGAGTGTGGCTCCTCATTAGAGACTCAAAAGCCCTAATTGGACATAATTTGTACCCACTCTCTCCATACTGACCAGAAAATCAATGCACAAATGACAAGTGTCCCAAAATAGGTCTGGCCTTCGCTGTTCCTTCAGTTTTTCCTTTCTTTCCCCTCCGTCTTTGTGCTTTCCCTTTCTGTGGCCACTACCTGCAGCAGGTATTCAGTGTTTGCTGTATATGTAGCACTGGCGAGTGTGTTTGGCTGTGTTTAGAATGGAATACTAGTATGCTACATACTAGACAGTACAGTACTGTATATACTAAAGTAGTATGCTACATTGTTCTCACCTGACCTCAATAAGATGCACATTTACAGTGCCTTGCAAAAGTATTCATACCCCTTCATTTTTTTTCATGTTTTATGTCGCTGCCTTATGTTAAACATCACATCCATATCAATCTACACTCCATACACCATAATGACAAAGCAAAAACATAATTGTCACAACTTTGTAAATTTATAAAAAAAAAATAAAAAAGTAACAAAAAACCTACATTGCATAAGTATTCATACCCATAACTCAGTACTTAGTTAAAACACCGTTACAACCGCAAGTCTTTTTGGGTATGATGCGACAAGCTTTGCACATCAGCTTTTTGCAATTATCTGCCATTCTTCTCCTCACAAGCAATATGAATGCTCCTGAGCTAAATTTCCAGCTGTCCTAGATAATACATTTGCAATGATGTTAAAAACCTGTTTTTTTACTTTGCCATTATAGTGTATGGAGTGTAGATTGATATATATATATATATATATATATAAAGTAATTTAAAGTAGTTTAACATATGGCAGCAATATAACAAAATGTGAAAAAAAAATGAAGTGGTATGAATACTTTCGCATGGCACTGTAAATCAGGTTTACAGTTCGATAAAAAAGGAATAAATATTATGTTTTCTACAGAGTTTTTCTACAATTTTACTAAAACCATTAGTTAAACATTTGTTATTATTAAAATGAGTACAATGTGGCCTTAAATTGATAAGACATAGGAACAAAATTTTAATTCATGATCACAATGTCTTTGTTTTTTCATAATATATTTTTTAAATAAAAGTTTGTGTAAAAAATATCAAAAATAGTGCATCAAGAATGACATATCTGAATAAATAAGCTTTCCACTGATGTATGATTTGTTAGGACGGGACAATATTTGGTTGTAATCTGAGGGTGCAAAAAATCTAAATGTTTAGAAAATCACCTTTAATGATGTCAAAATGTTTTTAGCCATGCGTATTACTTATCAAAAAATAAGTTTTGATATGTTTACGGTAGGAAATGTACAAAATATCTTAATGGAATCTGCAAGATTTTTTAACTCTGCTTCTATAAAATAATAACAAATTATGCTTTTTAAAAATCTTTTTTTCAGTTTATGAAAGTGCTGTGAATTAAATTATTATATATTGTATCATTGTATCTTCAAATTTTTATTTTGTTTTATTGTAAATAAATAAAAAAAAAAAACAATCCACCTTTACATTAGGTGTCTTTAAATACTATGTAACTATTAATAATTAATTAATTAATAAAATAATGAATTGTTAAGTATGGGATACAGTTAAGGTTATAGAATAATTACATAAATTAATTACAAATTTAAATACTGGATGGTATTTTAAAATATAAGTGCAATGTAAAAACATTCATGTACGCAATAAGTGCACTGTATTGAAGGATTAATTTAAATGTAAGTACATAGTAGTTAAGGACACTTAAAGTGGTCCAAAAATTAATTTTAACAAATTTGCTGTCAGTACGGACGCAGCATCCATTGCATCCACCATATTATCCACCACAATTCAGAAACTCTGGGCTTAATGAAAGTTTAGAGTTTCCCACTCCTAATTACAACTTGAACACAACACAACTTGAGGCACCAATAACCCTTATCCATGTTTCTTTTGGTCACTTGGAGAAAGTGGAGATCTCTGATAAATGTTAGCATTGACAGAGAACACCTGGTAGACCTGTGGCTGCCCCACCCTACTTATTTGCTAGTTTGTTAGCGGTTAGCGTTCATACTGTGTAGGAGGCTGACTATGTGGCTCCCTTGTTGAATGGCTTCTTCAAAAGCTCAGCATCCTGAAAGACCAGAAAGTGTGCGTGTATATGTGTGTGTGTAGGGGTACAGTGCCTTTATATAAGCGCTATTTGCAGAGCGCTAAAGGATGGAATAGCTGTGTGTGTTTACCATTAGCTCAGAGTGACTAGGCAAACAAACAGTCCGGCTATTGACAAGCATGAAGCATGGAATATGTTCGCTGTTTTCAAAGCTCACAGCGAGAGGGAGAGAAGTGAATCTGTCAAAGACTCTATTATGCCACGTCCAAACAGAGTGGGCCTTTCCACAATGGCCTTAATAAAGGGACAATGTCAAGGAGAGCGGCGGCAATAATGCCAGATGATTTGGCCATTGTAGGGTTATCGCTGTAGATAAGTTATAACAGATGATTTGCCCTTTGTGGAGTTATCAGTGGAGATCAGGGTGTAGTGGTTTGTGAGGGATTGTGGTCTGTGTGTATGTGTGTGTTTGAGAGGACATGGCATGCAGCCAGCAGGAGGAGTGTGGTGCCTGCGTGTGTCTTTGTTTGTTTTTTCCCCCCTCCTTTTCAAGGGCAGTGAAGGGGCGGAGCCACGTGTCCGGCGGCCAACAACAAAGCTCGCTTCAAGAGGTCTGCCAAAATTTGCCCCCTGCACTTGTTCAAAGGGACCAAAGTACAGTGCCAAATTTCGAATAATCAAGGAGCACAGCAGAGAGTTGGACGGCCTGCGTAAGTTATTTGTCAGTTGGGTCGGCACCACGGCGGCCAGCACGTGGCAGAGTGCATGCAAAGTGTGTGTGGTTTAGGATGTGCTGTAGGCCTGGAAAGCAGATAGAGTGGGCACAAAAACTATTTAGTAAAATTTTAATATTTGTATTTGACATCATACATTGTATGATGTCAGTTCCTCTCAAGTTTACACAGGTGTTCTAGCAGAATAACATGTTTCAGTAACAAAAAGTGTCCAAATTCATATGCATTTATATTTTCCCAAATGAAGACAAAATGTGTGTGTTTGTGGTTCTGGTATGCCCTACGTTATGGGGACAAAATGTCCCCACAAAGATGACAATATCCAAAATCCTTGTCCTTGTGGGGACATTTTTTGGTCACCATGAAGAAACAAGTTACAAAATCATACAGAATGAAGTTTTTGAAAATCTAAAAATGCACAAAGTTTTGTGTGAGGGGTAGATGTCCCCACAAAGATGACAATATCCAAAATCCTTGTCCTTGTGGGGACATTTTTTGGTCACCATGAAGAAACAAGCTAAGAAATCATACAGAATGAAGGTTTTGAAAATCTAAAAATGCACAAAGTTTTGTGTGAGGGGTAGATGTCCCCACAAAGATGGCAATATCCAAAATCCTTGTCCTTGTGGGGACATTTTTGGTCACCATGAAGAAACAAGCTAAGAAATCATACAGAATGAAGGTTTTGAAAATCTAAAAATGCACAAAGTTTTGTGTGAGGGGTAGATGTAGGGTTAGGGGATAGAAAATACATTTGAAAATACAGTAGAAAAACCATTATGCCTATGGAATGTCCCCATATAACATGGATGTGTGTGTGTATCATATGAAACTAAAATCCAACAAGTTTTTTTTAATGAATCTTCTGTTTGAAAGATTTGTGTTTATGGTATATTTCTTTTAAATACTGTGAATTCCATTTTAGTTTGATATTTACAACCAAAGCAATCACATTCATACATTTTGATTCGTGTCTCAATTGTCCAAATGCTTTTAGGGCCTCATACTCTTCAAGATCATAAAAGTTCAATGAAACTGGAAATCTTTTATTTAATTTTTAAGTTTTTACTCCTAGAAATGTGAAACCCTGTTAGGACAAAAAGATGTTTAGAAACCATTAAGTGTCAAAGATGCAGCAAAACATTTGTTTTTTTCTTCAACTACAGGTGTTTTTACATTCTAGGGGTTGATTATTATTTAAAACAAACTTTTTTTTCTTTTTGCTATATGAAAAAGTGCCTTTTATAGTGTATAGATTTTGTTTTATCCTTGTTCCAGACCCAGACATTAAAAATCCACATCAAATATATGAATTATTACTTTAATTAAAGTAATAAATACAAAATTATTTAACAGTTTTTACACAAAGAAATTTTGGCATCATTTCAATCATGTCCAAAAGTTATGGCCCTAGTAAAGTTTTATGAATTGGAAACTGTGTCAGCAGATTGTGTCACTTTTATTGTTTTTTTGTTTGTTTGTTTGTTTGTTTTTTTACCTCCTGACTACCAGGTTTTTTTTTGTTTTGTTTTGTTTTGATGAATTTTAGTATTTTTCATGTCATTACTTTCCATAAGAACATAAGAACTTTACATAAAAAAAAAAAAAAAAAAAAAAAATATATATATATATATATATATATTTTATGCATATGTTATACTATGTCTTCTGTAGAGGACACCAGGACTCAGTTAAAAAATAAATAAATAAATAAATGAATAAAATAAAAAAAAACCGTAAATACACATGAATAGACATGAAAAGGCAAAAACAGTGGATTTTTTTAAATTACCAATCAATTTTTATTTTTTTATACCAAATTTTGTATAAAGATGATTCTCACCTGTTATGAAAGATATAACATTTGATATTGATTTTGAAGGATTTGATATGCGATTTTGCTTTATTTAACATTTCCATTACATAAAATGTATCTGCACTGTTTCTAATCTGCATATTGATGTTTTTGGGGAAACATGTACTGAAAAAAAGTGTAATAATAGGAGTAATATTTGGCAAGATTTTCATAATAATATATATTATTTAATAGGAATATAAATATATATAATTTATTTTGTCTCACAAAATGTGTAATAAACATGCTATAAGTTCTGGTGTCCTCTACAGTGGATGTCCTGTTTCGTAACAAAAAATCTTATCTTGATTTGAAACCCCAAAAGTTAAAAACTTTATATCTCGTAATTGCAAGTTTATATCTCACAATTCAGAATTGCAAGGAAAAAAAGTCAGAATTGTGAAATATAAACTCACATTCATGAAAAAAAAAGATAAAAACTCTGACTTTATTTCTCAGTTGTGAATTGATATCATGTAATTCTGACTTTATAACTCACAATTGCGAGTTTATATCACACAATTCTGAGAAAAAAGTCAGAATTGTGAGTTTTTAATCTCACAATTCTGATTTTATTTCTCAGTTGTGAATTTATGTCATGTAATTCTGACTTTATAACTCACAATTGCGAGTTTATATCACACAATTCTGAGAAAAAAAGTCAGAATTGAGAATTTTTATCTTGCAATTCTGATTTTATTTCTCAGTTGTGAATTTATATCATGTAATTCTGACTTTATAACTCACAACTGAGTTTATATCATGTATTTCTGACTTTATAACTCACAATTGCGAGTTTATATCACACAATTCTGAGAAAAAAGTCAGAATTGCAAGTTTTTATCTCATAATTCTGATTTTATTTCTCAGTTGTGAATTTATATCATGTAATTCTGACTTTATAACTCACAACTGCGAGTTTATATCACACAGTTCTGAGAAAAAAGTCAGAATTGCAAGTTTTTATCTCACAATTCTGATTTTATTTCTCAGTTGTGAATTTATATCATGTAATTCTGACTTTATAACTCACAATTGCGAGTTTATATCACAATTCTGAGAAAAAAGTCAGAATTGTGAGTTTTTAATCTCACAATTCTGATTTTATTTCTCAGTTGTGAATTTATATCATGTAATTCTGACTTTATAACTCACAATTGCGAGTTTATATCACACAATTCTGAGAAAAAAGTCAGAATTGTGAGTTTATACAGTATCTTGCAATAACTCGCGATTGTGAGTTTATATCAAAAGTCAGAATTGTGAGATAAAAAGTCGCAACAACCTTTTTTTAATTCAGGTTTTTTATTCAGTGGTGGAAATGGGCTTCCATAGAAATGGAAATGTTCATGAAATAAAACAAGCATGTATGTATGTCCAGCTTTGGCCTTTAGGTTATTGTCTAGAAATCCAAAGAGTTGAAAACACCCATATAGTTGGAGAAAAACTCAGTTTTCTTAGTTTGACCGTTACTGCACTCAAAACATGCGCTCTTGATAGCTACTGTCATGCTTTGACATATACTGTATGTAGAGCAACCCCAATCTGAGAAAAGAGGTCATAGTCTGCAGACTAGATTTGACCTTGTTAGTAAACTATGTAAAGAGTCTATCTGAATGATGATGAACAGAAACAAAGCTACAGGATTAAATATGGAGCACAAACACGGGTACAAAACGGCCCAAATAAAGCACAATGAGTCTCTGTGCATGAAAGATAGTGTTATTTTGGAGCGGGAGTGCGTGTTGTGTATGTGTGGCAGAAAGTTGCATCATCCGTTTTCAAACACTGTTTAAACTAAACAGCAATCTGAACAAACTACGAGACCATGCTTTCTAAGACAGTAAGAAATAACTGTAAACAGAATAGCAAAAATGAACATCCATTATTCATTGTCTGCAGACGTGAAAGGACGTGCAATCAGTGCATTGCAGTGAAACAGCTGTGAAGTTCTGCCCTGAAGAGTGAGTGTTAAATGGGATGTGACTACAGTTTTCTATGCCGTCTTCAGCCTTTTGGATAGAATGATACGGCTTGAGGTCGTCAGCCCTCGTAGAGGAGTGACTCTGTCAAAAAAAAGAGAGCAACAAAGCACGAACGCGCAAATGCGGTTGACGGGGTGCACGTCGGCCGGCTCTTGTCACCCCGTCACACTTCTCTTTTTCTCGGGCTCCTATTTGCTACTGAATTGCCGTCACTCCCATTATAGATTATGAGAGAAGTTCTGTTCTTGCAATCTCGCTCTCTCTCCACCTCTTTTTTTTAAGACTTCTTCTCTTGATTAACATTTTCTGCTAGGCTTCACACCAAAGGGCCCAACCTGTGTGCAGCAAAGCCCACGGTGGAAAAAAAAGCCATCAGCCGCTGAAGCAGAATCAGATAAGGCTATCAGGCGGGAGGCGTTAGCCCAGGAGCTTTGTGCCCCCTCCATCCCCCTTCCTGCACGTTTTCCTATGCTTTCTCCCTCAATCTCTCACTCCACTGCACCTTTTGTTCCCTTGATTCTACGGCACAGAGCCCCCCCAAAACATACGCGCACACACACACACACCATGAGCCACAAATCCCCAAGTGGACCAGTGGCCTGAGATGGGACGCAGCACTCTGGTGGGGTCTAAGAGACATCTATGGTGCAGTTTAACAGAGGACTATAGTGAAGTTCAAAGGCCTCGGGAGGAGGTAAAATAAGGGATTTGGTGCAGCTACAGAGAGGCAGAAAGTGGTGAAGGCGTAAATTGACCCAAAATACAGGCGAGTGAGAAAAAAGATAACTAATATGCCTACAAAAATATCTAAAAACATGATTTTTATTTTTAACCAGACTGTATTTGCGGATTACAAAAACATAATTCTTGACTTTTTAATTCTCACTTTCTTAATAAGCATTTTGTCTTGTTTTCTAGTAAAAAAAAAAAAAAAAAAAAAAAAAAAAACTATAAATCCTTAGATAATATTTTAGATAATTCACTAGATCCATTTTAATAAAATTAAATCAAACTTTTAGATTTTAGACTATATTAAGATTTATTTATAATTAATATAATGTATTAAGTTTATTTTTATTGCCTCTGTTATGAAACTAACAAAAATTTTGTGAAGTTTATTCTAAAAAGACATTATTCATGAATTAATTAATTAATTAGTTTTTTGCTTAAAGAAATAAGAAACAAACAAATAAATAAATAAATGAGATTTATGCTTAAAGATTTTTTGTAACTAAGCAAATGAATGAATTTAAGCCCACCAAAAATATTAACTTGCAAAGCAAGTAAGCAAATAAGTAAGCAAGTAAATAAATAAATAAAGTTTAAGCTTAAAAAAATACTAAATAAATAAATAAGGTTTGCTTAATATTTTATAAAAAGTTTACATTTATATAACAAAACAAGCAAATAAATGAAATTTAAGCTTAACAAAAATGACAAATGTAAAATAAATAAATAATATTAATGCTTAAATATTATTTAAATAATATTAAATTTTATTTACTTATATATATATTTTTTTTTTAAATAAGCAAATAAATAAAGTTTAAGCTTAACAAAAATGTGAACTTGCACAGTAAGTAAATAAATAAATACATAAATAAATTAGGTTTATGCTTGAAGAAAAACAACATAAGCAAAAAAAAAAAAAATTAATTAAATTAAAATTAATGCTTAACAAAATTATTAAATAAATAAGTAAATAAATTTATATGTACATTTTATATAAAGTTTACATTTAGTAAATAAATAAATAAATTAGGAATGCTTAAGGAAAACAGCACAAAATAAACAAATAAATAAATAATTAAATGTATGTTTAAGCTTAACAAAATTAATTAATTAATTAATTAATTAATTAATGTTTAAGCTTAACAAAATAAATAAATATGTTTTATTTTATATTTTATGTAAACATTTTTTTATGTTTACATTTACATTTAAATAAATAAATAAATGAAATTTAGGCTTAACAAAAATGACAGCTGGGAAATAAAAAGATTTATGCTTAAAGATGTTTTAAATAAGCAAACAAATAAATTAAGTTTAAGCTTAAGAAAAATGTGAACTTGCAAAGTAAATACGTAAATACGTAAATAAATTAGATTTATGCTTAAAGAAAACAATGTAAAATAAGCAAGTAAATAAATAAATAAAGGTTACGCTTAACAAAATGATAAATAAATATTTTTTTTTTTATATTTTATATAAAGTTTACATTTATTAAATAAATAAATAAATGTGACCCTGGACCACAGAGCCAGTCGTAAGGGTCAATTTTTTAAATCATTTATATCCTATAAATAAATAAGCTTTCCACTGATGTATGGTTTCTTAGGATAGGACAATATTTGCCAGAGATAAGACTATTTGCAAATCTGGAATCTGAGGGTGCAAAAAAATTTAAACATTGAGAAAATCACCTTTAAAGTTGTCCAAATGAACTTCTTAGCAAAGCATATTACTAATCAAAAATTAAGTTTTTTTTTATATTTACTGTAGGAAATTTACAAAATGATTTCATAATCTTAACCCATACAATGTCTTGTTGGCTATATTACAAATATACCCGTGCTACTTACGACTGGTTTTGTGCTCCAGGGTCACAAATAAACAAACTAATAAATAAAAGTTTACGCTTAAAAATGACAACTGGAAAATACATTTTACATATATATATATATATATACATATATACACATATATAAAACAAGTTTTCCTGTTTTAAATCTGCTTACACATTTTTACTGGAAAACAAGACTAAATTAAGATAAAAATGAATCTAGGGGGGAAACAAGGCTGAGAGATGCCACATTCAAAACTGCTAAACTACTAGTGCATGTTGTGAGTATGTCACAACTCTGGCTGCATTTTTCATGAGCCAGACATGGCATTACTAGACACAGAGAACACAATTCTCAAGTGTGAGTGTCCTCGCCACACATCTCATATAGTGAGAAACCAGACGAATACACATGTGCAGCCCAGTCAGATCAGATCCAGACAGTGGCAGCAGGACTGGGACGGCAGATTCAGTGTTTTGAGACAGATGAGTGCAGATAAAGAGAGAGTCAGTGAATACAGATCAGTTCAATGATCCGAACAGATCACTGTTTCAGATTTGAAGCTAAATCCGAGCGCTGCCGAGGGACCAGGGCGACACCAGAGCTCCCGCTCGCCGCAGTTATTTGCAAACAGATGTGCGTCCCTGGACCGAGAGGTTTTGATCAATCAGGCCTTAACAAGTCAAGTTGACTACATGCGAATGTAACACTTTGCATGTGAATGGGAGAGGCCACGCAAGGCCCGGGTTTGATTAGGGGTAAGCTGATAAATGGCAGATTGAATCGGCCCCCTGTGAGCAGGCCGCAGCTCATTGGGCCCAGTGCTTTAAATCCACACTGATATCAACTCTTTCCTCCCTATTCTTCTACCTCGCTGATGAATAGATCCATTATTCAGTGGATTCTGTCTATCATTCTTCTTCGTTTCATGTATTAGAGTGGCAGCAGCTTAAATGAGGTCTCCACAGCTTCCTTTCCTCCCTTTTCCTTCTTTTTCTTTTTAACTTTTCAGTTCTGATCCTCTTTTCCTAACTCATCTTAGTATTCATTCCCATCTGTCTGTCCCTTTGTGGCCAAATGCTTGGTTTTCTGCCTCTCCCTGTACTTAAGGCTTCATTATATGTGATGAGTTTTATTGTAATTTGTGGTAAATAGTAAAATACACTATCGTTCAAAAGTTGAGGTCAGGATCTTCGTTTTTTTTTTCTATTTCCCCTTTACTTACTTACTTATAACCTTGATAATAATAAATGTATCTCGAGCAGCAAATCAGCATATTACAATAAAAACAACTATTTAAAATTGCAACGATATTTTCCAATATACCGTTTTTACTGTATTTTTGATCAAATAAATGCAGCCTTGGTAAGTATAAGAAACAGGGTTGCCAGGTCTAAGTAACAAAACTAGCCCAATGGCTTATCGAAAATTATCCAAAATATCAAAACTCAAAATATGCAATTCCCATACCTAACATATATATTTTACAGTCACTGTTAAAAAACAATATATCGTAGTGATTATAAACACAGCTCAAGGCTTCATACCTTAATACTCCTGCATAAAACTTACCATCTACCACAGCTGTATTATTAGAAGAATATAAAATATTTTCTTACAAGCATTTCCGTCAAATATAATTAAAGCAATGTCAAATAATTAACCTGTGAGGGAAAAATCAACCCGAGGCAACAGTTGAAAAGTAGCTCAATTCCGTGGGTAAAACCCGCAGACTTGGCAACCCTGATAAATGATTGTAATAATTTTTTCTGACTGACATATTCAAATCACATTTTTATCAGACTCCCCCTCTTTTCCTTCTACTCCAGAAAACTATTTATACCATGGTTAATCAACCTTACATCTGTATGTATCTTTTTTGTGACACTTTAAAGGGGTCATCGGATGCCCATTTTCCACAAGTTGATATGATTCTTTAGGGTTTTAATGAAAAGTCTATAATATACTTTGGTTAAAAATTCTCACTGGTAGTGTAAAACCACCATTTTTACCTTGTCAAAATGAGCTCTGGAAAAATCATCCCATTCTGATGGATTGCTCCTTTAAATGCAAATGAGCTCTGCTTGCCCCGCCCCTTTCTTCTCTCTGCGGAGTGAAGAGCCTGTTTACTTTAGCTGCATTTAGCCACGTTTAGCCACTAAACTTGCTAACTAGCATGTTATTAGGAAAGGTGATTGCAGAGATTCATAAAAAAAAACCTTTTACTCACTTCTGCTGTAAGTGAAGCTGGATCACAAATGATTTGCGCAAACATAGACACATTTATGTAGATCGGGAGGCGTATTCCCTTCACAAACAAACATAATCCACTGCATCTTCAGCGGCTCAGATGTCGGGAGTAAATGACAACTACTATGTTCATTATTACATCCAGCAACACAACACCTCAATCGGAGATCGGAGATATAACAATGGAGGTTGGACTGTTACAGCTGATTTAAGGCGGGTCTGAGGTAAGACGCTCATGTCAATCAACTATTGTGGGAGTGGCCTCTGTTGGTGTGACGCCACACCGACAGGCATCTGAGAATGGCTCGATTTGAACCACTGCATGGATTTTTATCATTATAGGGTAGATTTGTACATACACTGCCAACACACATTAATGTTCAAACAACATGTAAAAGTGAACTTTGCATCCGATGACCCCTTTAAAAGGGGGTTCTATTAAAATTCCTTATTTATTATTTAATCTATTTAAAAATGTAGCAATTAATTAATTGTAAATAATATAATTAATTACCATTTACGTATGCTGTAGATGTGTCAACTATTGTGTTAAGTGTTCTTAATGTATACAGCCTTAACCCACTTTTGAATGCCCTTGTGTACTTTTTTTGTAGTTGATTTCCTGGCAAAGTACTGCATCCTCAGTCAGGAGAAGCTGTCTGTGTACAAAAGGGCTTTTGAGGCTGTGAGTAAAAGAAAATTCCGCAATATCCACATCAAAAAGAACGGTTTTGTTCATTTTCATATTTTGGTAATCACTTAACTGTCATTAACTCTTACTGTAATACTCTGTGCCTGCAGGCTGATAGTGATGGAGATGGTTATCTGAGTTGTCTCCAAGTGCTGCTGGCACTGAAAGAGATCATTCCCCCAGAACTTCTGACTGAAGAAGAGGAAATATATGTGTATAGGGTAAATGCCACCTTCACAGAGAAATATACAATCTGCACGACTGAAGGCAGTTCACTAAGAATGATTTGTGCCTGCTGATAGCGGCATTTATTTGCATGTACTGTCTGTGTTGTTTTAGCACTCGATTCACTAAAGGAATCATGCAAATTAGGTAACAGCGCAAACACACCCAAAAAAATCTGTGTTGAATACAATTTGCCAGTGCAATTGCAGGGCTGAGTAAAACAGAATACATCATACGTCTGAATATAAACCTTTTTTTGACTTTATTTTGATTGAATGATTTATTAATGGTATAGTTGCAAGAAAATAAACAGAAACATTTCTTAAATATATATATATATATATATATATATATATATATATATAAATCCAGCGATTAATTCTGATTAATTGTTTGACAGCACTAATATATATATATATATATATATATATATATATAATATATATATATATATATATTAGTGCTGTCAAACAATTAATCAGAATTAATCGCAGGGACTGTTAACTAGAATAAGGCATTAATATGTGCTTTATAAGTACTAATAAAGTACTAATAAACAGCTATCACAGTAATATAGTAAAATACATGCTAATAAATAACTAGTTAATAGTAATGATTGGTCCCTAAACTAAAGTATTACATTTACTAATTTACTTACTTACTTAGTTACTTGTTTGTTTGTATTATTATTATTTATTATTAGTAGTTGTAGTAGTAGTATTTTTATTATTATATTTTATATGTTATAAAATATAAATAAAAATATAATAAAATATAACAATGAAGATGTGTTCAGTGATATTTTAGTATCATTGAAATACTATTATATTTATTAATAATATTTTTTTTTCCATTTTCAATTTAATTTTAGTTAAAGTTTTGGTCATTTTTTGTTGTGGGTTGTTTTTTTAGTTTTTTGTTTTTTGCTGTTGTTGTTGTTTTGTCATTTTTTTAGCAGTTCTTGTTTTTTTTTTTATATGTCTACAATTTCAGTAATTTTATTTCCAGTGTAGATTTAGTTATTTTCCTCAAGCTAAACAAAATTTAAAATGAGAAATATTTATTCATTAATTCATTCATTCGTTCAGTTGTCCAGTTGTTCATTCATTCGTTCAGTTGTTCAGTCGTTCATTCATTCATTCATTCATTCATTTTAAATGTTTTGTATTATTATTTTAATTTTAGTTTCAGTTTTACTTTTAGTTAGCTATAATAACCTATTGTTTGCGATGAAAAAATAATACTGTCTAAATTAAAATATGTATTTATTTAAACTAGGACTGTTTAATGATTAATCGTGATTAATCGCATTCAAAAAAAAAAGTTTGTTATGTGTGTGTGTACTGTGTATATTTATTATGTATATATAAATACACACACACATGTATATGTTTAAGAAAAGTATGTTGTGTTTATGTATTAAAAATATTTATATATAATGCCAATTATATGAATATAAATACATGTAAATACATGTAAATATTTTCAAAATATATACTGTATGTGTATTTATATATACATAATAAATATACACATTATATACACATATATTATGTAAACAAAAACTTTTATTTTGAATGCGATTAATCATGATTAATCATTTAACAGCACTAATTTAAACATGTATATGATCTCTACTTAGATTCTGGAGCTGGTTGATTTCAGAGTGACAGAAGGCCTTACGGATCTGCGCCTGTTTGCTGTGGTGGCCAGTTTGGCCCAGAAAATAGCCACACTTGAGTGAGTCAGCAGGCCAAGTATTCAACATACACAATAGCGTTAGAAGAGGAGTCACTGACCTCCCATAAATACTCACGGCTAGTTCATGAGTGTTTGTATATGTAGAACCAATACTCCGTTTGCAACATCTGTACCATTCGATTGTACAAAAATACAATACCAGAGACATGCGATTGGAGGGTGACCCATGACAGCCTGGGCGGTCGTGTGTCGTCTTGAAGTCCATTACTGTGATGAGGGTTTGGGGGCATTTGGCTGTGATGCTACATTACAGCCCATATGCCAGAGATTCCCACACACAGGCTCTTTCATTCCCGCTCACTTTTTTTTTAGGATCTTTAACAGCTTCCACTCAACGCAGGGGCCCATTCTGGGTTTCCTGGGTTATGTGTGCGAGGGGATTTGGGGTCACGCCTCTTCACTGATTTACGGCATTGCTCTTTGAGCGTGTGAGCGATGCCTTTTCCCTACACTAGTGGACAAATGAAACAAATGAAAAGGAACAAGGGTGTTTCTTTGGGATGGACACAATAGAGACATTTATGTGCTTTAACCTTTTCCATCAACCTCTGATATGGATTTGACCCCATTCATTAGCTGATATACACCCATGTTCACTCATTACAGTGGACATAACCCTCACAAAATGATGAAATCCAGTGGCCGGTGTCTTTGCTTTCGCCATCTGTCTGTGCTTTGGCACTTTCTCCCAGAGCTGGTCATGTGATTAACCACCACATTTTTATACTGCGGTTGATATGAGCAGCATTCCTCCAAAACGCAACATCCACCTGTGTGTGTTTTTGTGGGTTGGAAGCATAGGTAGAAACATCCTGTGTGGTCTCAGTGTGGCCTGAGCTGTCCGCAGGTTCAGTTCCAGCGACGGGAACAGTAAATCTATGGCTTAATTGGACTGATTCAAGTGCAAGTCACTGCGTGACTCACTGCGCCAATACAAAATGAAAAAACGGAGGGAAACCTGAAACGACCTATTTTAGCATCCCGCCTCTCCCTCTCTCTTTCGCACTCCCTGACCCGGTCCAAAACATAAACACACTTACCGCCAAAACCGGCTTGTCAAAACAACTCCGTCCACCCAAACTTTAAGTGGGTCACCCATCTACCCCCTCCCCTCCAAAAACCCAACCATATCTTGCAACCCCCCTGCCAGAACCGCCAAAACTTTGGCAATTACGTAAGCGTGAGGTCCTCGGTGATGGGGCGCAACAATAGAAATGGGTTAGAGCTGCTATTATCCTCCTCTCTGTCTCTGGCGCACTCTCTGTTGCCCCGGCTATTATCCACGCTGCAGTTCAGGCTCTTTTTCTGCAAACCAAGTGCAATTAATGATCATTAGCTGGCCTGTCTCCCCTCATTCCCATCAAACCCCCTGCCTCACCACAACTCGGGGGAACGGGCCAATAGCGGTTAGTCTGAGGGTGGCGTACCAGCAGCCATTCTCCTCCCAGCATGCTTTCTGAACGGAGGGGCTCGTTAGCACGGGGGATGACCATCGCTGTGCCACACGCTGGACAGTGGAGCTCTGTCCCGACTGAATAGCTGCTGCCTCCAAGCAATTATCCCAGTGTGTGCGCGTGCAAGTGTACATTTGTGTAGGTGTGTGTTGGTCACATTGCTCCATAGCGTTTCCCCTAAACACCCTCCTCACACTGGGGCAGTTTTTTTTATCCGTTATAGTGGCGGGTTGGCCTTGTGTCCGAGATCATTGTTTTAGGGACAGGCCATAATGAGCAACCACAATGGGCTCACAACACTTTAGCATCATTGCCCCCCTCCAAAAACCCAAAACAACGCGCCACACGAATAGACCCGCTGAAAAAATACCCGCCAAAATACGGCAGCATTTACTAGCTATCCTTGCATAACCCCTTTATCTTCTGTCATTTGTCAATGTAGTTTTAATGTGAAAGTTTGGGAACTGCTTGCGGAATCTACGAAAATGTAAATAATTTTAACAAAATAAGAGCGATCATACAAAATGCATGTTATTTTTTATTTAGTACTGTCATGAGTAAGATTTTTACATAAAAGATGTTTACATATAGTCCACAAGACAAAAAATAGCTGAAATGATTAAAATAACCCTCAAAAACCTTTGGTTCTTAATACTGTGTGTGTTACCTGGATGATCTATGACTGTTTTTTTCTGTTTTGTGGTGGTTGTTCATGAATCCCTTGTTTGTTCTGAATAGTTAAACTGAGCGCTGTTCTTCAGAAAAATCCTCCAGGTCCTTCAGTTTTCCAGCATCTTTTGCATTATGAGCGGGGGTGAAAACTTTTGAACAGGATGAAGATGTTCAAATTTTTCTTATTTTGTTGAATTCTTTTTTTTTTTCTATTTAGCACTGCCCTTCGGAAGCAACAGAAGATACTTGCATGTTTCCTAGAAGACAAATTAAGTACAATTTACCTTGATCTCCAAATTCAAAAGGTTTTCACACCCCAGCTCTTAATGCATCAGGTTTCCTTCTGGAGCATCAGTGAATGTTTGAACCTTTTTTTAATAGTTGCTTAAAAGAGTCTCTCAATTGTCCTCTCAAAATATGGATCTCAAAAACATACAGTCACTGCTGGAAAGGGTTTAAATATGCAAAAGATGCTGAAAAACTAAAGAATCTGCAGGACCTGGAGGATTTTTCTGAAGTACAGTGCTAAGTTTAACTGTTCAGAACAAACAAGGGACTCATGAACAACCATCACAAAATTTTTCACATTTTCACAGATTCTGCAAGGGGTTCCCAAACCTTCACAAAAAAACTGTATATTCAATGTAAATATATTCTGTTATTATTATTTTTATTTAATCAAATATTACTGTATGGAAAAATCAGAGACTTCTTTTTTAATTCACAGTGATTTCATGCGCTCCCTCATCAGCGAGATGGATTTCAAATCTCTGGAGATGAAGCTTTATAAAGCCAAGGTTTGTTTTCTATCAATGCTAATGGTATTTAGTGTAAAAATGAACATCTGTCATACTTGCTTGCATACTGTTCCTCATCATTTGGCAATTCTGTCCCTCTTTCTCCCTCTCCCTCTCTCAGTAGAAAATAATTACAGTGAAATAGAGACCATAAAACACTTTAAAGGCCAACTCAAACGCTGGCTTAGTAAAACTAGCTGTTTCCGTCAAGCACCTTGCATGTGCATTGAGAGGCGAAGTAAAAAAGAGAAATGGGGTTTTCTCTCATTTTTCCTTCAGCCTTCCCCCTCCCTCGTATTCATGGATTACAGGCTGTAATCTCATTAAAGTGGCCGGCAGTGTACATCCAGTGCAGCGTGCTCTGTAATCAGGCAAAGACATACTGCTCATCTCGGATAAAGCAGAGGTATAAGGTGGCCATTCAGTAGCAAGACCCGACCGGGCCCATTGAACAGAGAAGGCCGGCTGCTGAAAAGCGTGGAGACTTAAAAGTTGATGGCGGAGGTTGGGGAAACTGAGCCCCTGCCTGGTCTTGGGGTTAGGTGGAGAGGGGAGGCTAATTACAGAGTGAGCTGGGCTTGAATTGTTATCGAGGGAGAGGAGAGAGGAGTGGGCGCTTTGCCAGGGGATTACAGCACACACACACATACACACTCACTTTTAGTCATTACCTCGGATGCATTTAACTGTGCAAACAGGTGCGCTCACAGAAGAGTAGGAAAAGGCCGCTGTAACTTGAGCCCCCTCAGGCACACGTGTGAACGGAGCACACGCTTTCACGCGCACACACAAACACACAGGTTATACCGACATTGGTGCCCTGACGATCTAGAAGTGTGCCATAGGTGATGACTGGGGCCAAATGAATCTATTCACGAGGGATTTGTACATGTGGATGGACTGACGTTGCTATGTACCACAAGTTAAGCAATTAGTTTATCCAAAAATAAAAATTCTGTCATTAATTACTCATCCTCATGTCGCTTCAAATGCGTAAGACCTTCGTTCATCTTCAGAACACAAATTAAGATATTTTTGATGAAATCTGAGAGATTTCTGATGCTGCATAGACAGCAATGAAACGGACACGTTCAAGGTCCAGAAAGGTAGTAAGGACATTGTTAAAATAGTCCATGTGACATCCGTGGTTCAACTGTAATTTTATGAAGCTACAAGAATAGTTTTTGTGCGCAAAAAACAAACAAAAATAATGACAATTTACAATAATTTACAAATATACTTTTTAACCTCAAACGCTGTCGAAAAACTCCCATCTCATTTTCTCCTCCAACTTCAAAATCGTCTTACATCGCTTTTTTTCCCTTTTTTGTTAAGGGCGTTTGACTTTCTTTGCATGTTCACTTTGTAAACACTGGGTTGGTACTTCTGCAGCGATGTAGGTTGATTTTGAAGTGGATGAGAAAATGAGATGGGAGTTTTTCGACATACCCTAACTGTCATAAACCGGAATACACAGAGTTCACGCAGAGCTAGACAGCACAAGCTTAAGCTGTTTTTTAGGAAATATCTGATCGTTTCACTAGATAAGACCCTTTTTCCTCCGCTGGGAGAGTTTAGAGCCCTTTGAAGCTGCATTTAAACTGCATTTTGGAAGTTCAAACTCGAGGGCACCATAGAGGTCCATTATATGGAGAGAAATCCTGAAATGTTTTCCTCAAAAAACAAATTCTTTACAACTGAAGAAAGAAAGACATGAACATCTTGGATGACAAGGGGGTAGGTACAGTATCTGTAAATTTTTGTTTTGGAAGTAACCTACTCCTTTAATTTGTGTTCCGAAAATGAACAAATGTCTTATGGATTTGGAACGATATGAGGGTGAGTAATTAATGACAGAATTTTCATTTTAAACTGACTCTGTAGCACTAAATCAGGTAAATCCACCATAGTAAAGCACTAAACAAAAAAAATTATCATAATATATACAGAATTTTCATATTGAATTGCCTAATGTAATAAAGTGTCACAATGGATGGAAGTGTCACAGTGGATATTACATTCATTGGTACTAACCTGAGTATGTGTGCTTGTTCTACAGCAGTTGTTCCTGTTCTTGCTGGAGGCCCAAACAGGGAGCGCTATGGTGCCAGAGGGCTGCATTGGGGCAGAGCAACTCCTTGTGGAGCTTAAGGCAGGGGGTATCAGGCCTGAGCACGAGGCGTCGGTGAGACGGGAACTTCGCAGTTTGCGCTCCCTCGATCTTCTTGACTTCCTCGCTCACCTGCCTCTCTTCATCCTCATTCATAACTCGGTCATCGCCAACCCCTTCGATGACTCCAGCAACCTGTGATGGTATCAACAACAGTGGTTTGCACCAATAGTTAGGCCATATTAACATCAAAATGAATCCACCTTAATTCACCTGTAAAAGTCGGTGCGGACATTTGTACATTTTATGGGTCTGGCTTCCAGTCTGATCCGCGGTCCAGCCATTTTTAGCTTGTTTTGCTGTTGCAGTTTGATATTGCAAATTGGTGTGTTTTGCCATATTATTTTAATGTATTATTTTAACTGGTTTGTAGTGCAGTTTTGCCGTTTACTGCATGTTGTTATTCTTCTCATCATTTCACTATTGTGGCTAATAAACCGGAAGACTCGCCCATAGGTTTACTTCCACGTTGCAAAATAAGGTGGATACATATATTACATACACATGTATGAAAAAAGTTTGGGGCGTGTACACTGTAGAAAACAATTTACTTAAAATAATTTGTAACCTGGCTGCCTTAAAATTTTAAGTTCAGTCAACTCAAAAAAAGTTTATTCAAATTGAAATGTTAAACTCAACAAATTGTGTTTTTTATTTTTTACAGTGTAGGATTTTTAGTGTTTTTGAAATGTTTTTGAAATGTTTTTAATGTTTTTGGTTTTGCTCAACAAGGCTGCATTTATCTGATCAAAAATACAGTAAAAAAAAAAAAATAAAGTTGGCACCGTTAGCCTAGTGGTTACTGTGCCCACATATAGCACAACTGTGCTGCCGGCAACCCTAATTCGATTCCCGTCTTGGCGTCCTTTACCGATCCTGCCCCCCTCTCTCCATGCTTTCCTGTCTGCTTTCAACTGTCCTATCAAATAAAGGCAAAACCCCCATAAATATAGCTTATAAATAAATAAATAAATAAGTGTTTTCTATTTTAATATATTTTAAAAAGTAACTTCAGTATTATGTTGAAAACAGTTGTGCTGCTTAAAATGTTTGTGGAAATAGTTTTTTCAAGATTTGATAAATAGGAAGTTCAAAGGAAAATTAAAATCTTTAAAAATATATTTTTTAAAATCTTATAAAAATCTTTTGTGACATCATAAGTCGTTTACTGTCACTTTGATGTTAATTTGTTTTAATCTGATTTTAATTTTAATTTTTTAAAAAATGAAATCTTACTGACCCCAAGCTGTTCAACAGTAGTGTATATTAGAATAGTATATAATTATAATTTTTATATTAATTATATTACTTGTTATAGGCAATATATTTTATACATTTCATTTCATACATTATTATATTATATTATATTATATTATATTATATTATATTATATTATATTATATTATATTAGATTAGATTAGATTAGATTAGATTAGATTATTATTTAATGGAGTAAATACAGGTGGGCCAACTGGAGCTTAATCATATTTTTTAATATTTTGTATACTGTTTCATTGCAAAAAAAAATATCACTAAATACAGAAGTACGAATATATAAATACTGATACAGATTATTATGTTTAAGTGTCCCATTTAATCTGAACTCTTCTGAAAGTGTTAAATGCTCAAACCTCAATAAAAATGAACTACAACGATGCCTTCTTAATTATTCTTTCAGCATCCATGTCAATAACTCACTAAAAAAAGGGGTACGCACTGACTAACTGACAGAATGTAAGTCAAACTGCCAAAACCATACTGTATTTCATGAAAAAATAGGGGATAGATTTCATTTACTGCACAAGACTGAGCTGTCACTGCTGAACATTAGCAGAGTGGAGAGGAGTGCTGTCTGTGGTACTGAAACACTGTTTGCATTGCGCTCTTCAGGGCCAAAGTCAAGCAGCTCATATTTCATGCAGGCTAGAGCCTTTATTAAATGTAATTTGGCATACAGACAGAGTGAAAAGTTTGCGCAGTGTGGTCGTCAAACATCTTATCGCTCACCAAACCTGCAGGACTCAGTAGGGGAAAGGGGAGAGAAGAGCTTTGACAAGCATAGAGAGCACTGTCACATTCAGACATAACAAAAGTGAGCATTTGTATAAGAAAGAGGAGAAGGGGGAAAAATGAAAAGGACCGAGGTAGCGAGAAAAACAGAGAACGACCGGTCTCATTTAGCCTAAAGAAATGGCCGCAGCTCTCTGTTAGACATTGGACAGTCGTGAAAAGCTCTCTGGGCACTCATGAGGAAGTGAGTGCTGTCTAACAGTCTGCGTCTTTAGATTTACAAAGTCTGTTGAAGAAGTTGAGAGGCAGGGATGGCAGCACTTTCAAAGCGAATGAAAGGAGGCTGGAGAGGAGTGATAACAAGAAGTCCCCATGAATTTCAACAGGGAGAACATCAGAGGGGCCCGGATCACTAATCAGTGTGGGTTACATGCTGCCGCTCCTGTTCTATTCAGGCGTGGCATAATGAGGAGGCAACATTCTGCCACAATGGGATGGACACGCGGACGGGCTCCAATGGGCTGTGAGCACAACTACACACACTGCATTGCTCGCTACCGTTCCCTTGGACACAGTTCAGACTGAGCATGAATAGTTTGTAAAGGGAATTGGTGGCTTGTATTTTCAGGTTAGCAATGAAGCGCATTCACAATTGTTCAATGGAAAAGTTTCAGCATGAAATTCGTATTGCTTTCTGTGGAGATTGTGTTCAAAAACAGAAAAAAAAGAAAGATTATGCTACTGAAGTATGTTGGACAAGAAAATACTAGTGTTCAATCGTGATTAATCGCATCTTAAAATTTCTTAAATATTGAAATATATGCGTATTTATATTTTAGGGTTGTCAAACGATTAATCGTGATTAATCACATACAAAATAAAAGTTTGAGTTTGCCTAAAATATGTGTGTGTACAGTGTGTAATTATTATATATATATAAATACACACAAATTAATGTATATATTTAGGAGAAATATGTTATGTATGTACAAAATATTTTTTATTTATATATAACATAAATTATATCAAAATGATAATAAACACTTATACTTGCAAATATTTCTTAAATATATACATGAATGTGTTTGTATTTATATATACATAATAATTACACACAGTACACACACATATATTAGGCAAACTAAAACTTTTATTTTGTACGCGATTAATCGCTTGGCAGCCCTATTATATATACATATAAATATGCACACTAAACACATATATATACTGTGTAAACACAAACTTTTATTTTGTATGTGATTAACCGATTTGACAGCACTAGAAATACTATTTCAATTTTTCTACTTCAAATGTTCATGTTCAATTTAATGTATTTGTGATTGCGAAATTCACCAGAAATTGTTTCTACGCCAATTTTTGTTCAGTGCAGTAATGATTTCTGCAATGTCTCTTGATTAAACAAGGTTTTTGAACAAGCTTATTGGAGGGAAGCCACAGATCTGAACGTGGTATTACATTTTCTATAGCCTAATCTTTTACCGGCAGACACAAGAGGCCAGAAAATCAAGTGGAAAATGTGCTTTATCCATCTGAGAAATCCTGATTTATTGATTTTTTTCAAGATTTAAAGCAAAAAAACAGCCCTGCCTCTCTTTCCCAAATTAATTTCACACCAGATAAATATGAAGCTCTGGCTATTGAAATGTAACTGACAAATGGGTCCAGTGCCTTACAATAAGATGGTGCTTGGTCAAGCGTCTGATAGATAAGCGCAAAAAATTGATTTCCCGAGCTAGTCGACAGTTCAGACCCTTCCAATTTGGATGGTGGTTTAACATGTCATAGAAGTTGGGTCACAGTGAATCACACAGTCGCAGGGAATTCTGGGACACCAGACTGTATACTGGATGTTTTCACAGGAATTACACTGAAGAAACATTTTGGGTTCCACAAAGAACCTTCTAGTGGAAAGTTCCAGTTTATCTTTCTAAGTGTTAGAAAAATACAAATTCTGTCATTAATTACTCACCCTCATGTCGTTCCAAACCTGTAAGACCTTAGTTCATCTTCGGAACTCAACTTAAGATATTTTTGATGAAATCTGAGAGCTTTCTGACCCTGCATAGATAGCAAGGGTCACAGTCAAGGCCTCTTCAAGTACGAAGAACCTTGACAAAAGAGTCTATGTGACATCAGTAGTTCAACCATAATTTTATGAAGCTATGAGAATGCTTTTTGTGTGCAAAAAAAAAAAAAAAACTACTTCAGCAACAATTCTTCTGGGATTTAAACATGGTAGGACCCTTGCTGTCTATGGAGGGTCTTAAAAAATAAAGGTTCCAAAATGGTGTTTTTGCAGTGATGCCATAGAAGAACCATTTTTGGTTTCCCAAAGAACCTTTCAGTGAACAGTTCCTAAAAGAACCATTTTGAAAAACGCTTGAAAAATCTAAAGAACCTTTTTCGACTATAAAGAACGGGTTAGGAACGACATGAGGGTGAGTAATTAATGACAGAATTTTCATTTTCTCTTTAAAAATACTTAAATAATCCGACCTTTTTCACTAAAGAACCATAAAAGGTCATAACCGTGAATCTTTTTAAAAACAAAACTTAGATACTGTTTGGTTAATCACGCTAGTTTAAAATAGTAACACTGTTTTGAATCCAGGATAAGCGTAAAACTTTGACTAATTGATAAGCTTGGGTACTTCGCCTTACCCTAAACAAAGCTCGCCTTACATTCGTCTGGGACGTTTTTTTCTTCTTCTTCTTCAACACCTGCCTCTTGTGTACAGCACTCGCTTCCAGACGCTGTGTTTTTAAAGGGGCAGTTGTTGAGTGCGTGTCGCGAGCTGCTGTCAGAAAGGCACACGCGCCTTCAGCCGACTCCACTCGAGCGCCACACACGCGCACAGAGCCTTTCAATTCATTACAGCAGGCACGCGCCCGCCCCGCGCACACACACTTTACCTGTCAAACTCCACGACTGTTATTTAAACTCCGCGACTCTGAGTTATTTATGCGTAATTTAACAAAAGTGTGTTTTAATGAATAAGTTGGTAGTTTGGGTCAGTAACGTCACGTTCGACTTTTAAATGTTTTAAGTGTTTCATTAACAATAGATTACTTAAATACACTTTTTAAATGAGAAACATGTTTGCAATTTCTGAATTAAAAGTTATTTTGATATTTTTTGCGACACGTAAAGTAGACAGTGTTTTGGTGGAAACACTTTTTGTTTAATAAAAGCCCTATTAAAAAGCCTGAAATCTATTTTTTTTTTTTTTCACTATTTTCTTAACAAATATTTAATTTTTTTTAAACAAATCTGTTAAGAACCATCGTGCCCTGTGCGTTTCACATCTATTTTTCAATATGTAGCCAATCTTGTTTTCCCTCGCTTTAGGTAAAACGCTAGATGTTCATTTGATAACATTAATAAAAGCAAATATGCTACGTTTTTAAACTTTTACTCTTTGATTACTTGGTCCTGTATGCTTTCTCTCTCTGCCATACTCACGCACAAAAGTGTGAGTAGGGTGAGCAAACAATATGCTTATTTTCCAAAAGTGCTGTCTTCTCCAAATTGGCATTCATTATGAGCGCAGTCTGTGAAACGGTCCAGTATGCTGGTCACGTCTCCTCCTGCCTGACAACAGGCAGACTGCCGAGGGTTAGCAGGCTTATCACTTTTGTTGCCCATTAAAAAAAAGAAAATGTGGACCGAAAATCTACACTTGACTGTTTTTCTAAAATTGCATTCAACATGAAGATAAAAGGTTGCAGTACACAAAGTAAACTCAAGGAAAGATATTTCTTTTAGAAACTTTTATTATGAGACTAAACTGTAGAAAATATGGAGATAAGGCATATTCTTATTTTCTGAGATGCAAAACCCAGCATCGTAAAGAAGGCAAAGTGGAACAGGCAGTGTGGAGACACAAAACACCTCCGTTTGGACAATAGCTGCATAACCTTTGATCACTCCGAGTCATATTACAATTGCAATTATTATTCCTATTAAATAAGACACGTTGGTGTTGAAACTCTTAAACTCCTCTAAAACCTCCACAACCGTAAAGGGAATTGCCAGCTGCGATGCATTTAAGACTAGAAGTCTGAATAAGCGAGAGGTAATGAGCAATTTACGGCAGGCTATAGGTCAAAAATAGATAGTACATATTAAAATGAATGTGTACAAAACATCTATAAATCTCTTACATACAAAAATAGCTTAATATATATCCAAAAACAACATGTTTTATACAAATAGAACTTCATATAATAAAATTCGCCAAGTTGGAAGCATTTGTGAGAGGGGTCTATCAGGGCAAACCTTCTTTGATTACATTAGCATAGGTGAAGAACAACGTTTGCTTATTGTTGTTTTCATTTCTTTTGTATATATGCCACAGTGTTGTGGAAAGTCTTTTAAAAATAGATTTCTTGGACGAATGCGCTGGAAGGACCGGGCTCCCGCTCTTCCCTTTTAGTCCTTTGGCTCTTTGACACTCGGGACCCGTGGTTTGCCGGTTTGTATGGGCCATCTCTGGGTGTGGATTCGAGTCTATCCGAACCGGACTGCAGCGCAAACGCAGTGCTTTGTGTTCTTGGAGGACATCCGAGTTCCTCCCAAGCGAGTGCTGCGATTTTTAGGCATTTCCTAGAAAGAGAACGGGAGATGGTGAGTGTCTTGCGTAAACAACAAAATCGGGAAAACACAATGTAGCAATCAGGCAATAAAGATGATTTTATTTCATACGAACCTTTCACGGACGTTCAAAACCAGTTGGTGAAATCCAGGAGCTCTTGTTCTTCTGGACTCAGAGGGTCGTAGGAGCCCTCATCTGAGGAGTACGAGGACACGGGCGAACCGGCCATAGAGTTCATATCATTAGAGTAGTTTTGGGAGATGGTAGGTGACAGGACGCCCGACTGGAACGCCGCGCTCACCGCGTCATGCTCGTCCAAAAGCTGCTGGAGCGCACGGATGTACTCCACAGCCGAGCGCAGCGTCTCCACTTTGCTCATCTTCTTGTTCGCAGCTCCGTTGGGAACGTGTTCGCGGAGAGTAGCAAAGCCGTTGTTCACCAGCTTTACCCGGTTGCGTTCTCTCTCGTTCCGCCTGGCCACGGCGTGCGGCTGCTGCTGGGGTAAGCTGTACCCGAAGCCGGCGAAGTTGAGCCTCCTTTTGCACCGGAGCAGCTCCGGGGAGGATGAGCGCTGCCTCTTCGCCTGCTTCGACGCGGACTTGTTGCTGCACTGGCTGTCGGTCGGACTGAGCTGGATGCTCTGAGAGGCAAAAAAGCAGGCAGGTGGCATGAACTGCTGCTGGTTTACGCTTATTTCCATCTTGGCAGTGATGTCCATTTCGCGGAGGGGGAAAAAAAGGAGCGAGGAAAAGCACAAAAGTTTTCTTTGGAATGCCCAGTGGCCGTGCGTCTTGCTCGTGGCGTTCACGTGTGGCTTTAATGGGCAGGGGTGCTCCGGACTCTCGACCTGTTCTGAGTTGTGAGATGGAAACAGCGCGGCCTTTTCAATACGCCGGCGGCCCGCCGCTCGTTCCCCCTGACCACGCCCCCTGAGATGCGCTTGCGTTGCGTACGCCGGGCGCGTGCCGCTCCTGCCACTGAGTAAACAACTTCTCGTAAAGAATGACTAGAGGTGTTTTTCGGTTATGACAAGTGTTTGTCGGAGAACAAACACACGCACACACTCAACTTCGAGCCGCAATAAAGGCATCCCGTGACCTTGTAAAATTGAAAAACGGCGCGCTTCGATTTTTCTTTAGTGCGCTTTGAGAAACGAGCAATTAAACTTGATATTAATCATTTTAAAACGCGGAAAAAAACTTAATAAAATATAAGGACGATGCATGCTGCAGCTATACATATATATTAAAGATAATGAAACAGTTCAGATTTTAGGTGTTCATGATAATGGAAGTATCATGAATAGAGACAAGTTTTCACAGTTAAATCTGCCATTAAACAGCATTACCATAAAACAACAACAAAAATGCCATTAATGATACTAATTAGTAAATGCAACATTTAAAACACACGTCACAACTCGCCCCGACTGAACGTTTTAAATAAATAAATAAATAAATAAATATATAAATACACAAAGGGATTTAGGTGTTTGAAATCAACACTGTTTGTGACAACTTGCCCCGGTCATAAGAATTCTTCTGCTTTCTAAAATGTCGACTATCATCTGCTTATCAGATAAATCAGATCAGCAAATTAATTGTAACCGCTGTTGTGGTTAAGTCGAATCCATTCAGAGGTAAATAAACTCATTCAAGGCGTTCACTGGACTCAGGTGTAGTTTGGTTATGAATTCACACTTGTCACAGTAATTGTTAAATTGTTAACGCGTTACAGCCATATAATATTGTTCCATATAGGGAATCTTTGTCCGGGCAAGATGAATTTGGCCAGTCATTATTAGAAATCATCACAGCTGGAAAGGCGGAACGGATGGGTTATTTTGTGGGCGCGCATTAAGAAAAGCTCCTGACACCTTATTCACTCTATTTACTTACAGTATAACTCTCGATTAATTTCGCCTCTTTCAGAGCGCACGATAATGGCACATTGCTTTCAAGCAACTTTGTTTGAATGACTTTGCCTGCGCCAGTTTTGTGTGTGCGCACGATGCATGTGGAGTGGAGTGGAGTGGAGAGGGAGGGGGGGCAATAAATTGTGTAATTTCTCTTAGTTGGCTGAGGCATTCAAGATCAGGCCAGCATTCAAGCACCCAGCCCCCTCCAACTTTCCTTTCTCTCCCTCTCTCTTTTTTCCCCTTCTCCTTTTTTAACGCAGCAAGGGCGTTTAGAAAAGAAGCGTGGGTTCTATTCACTCCGGCTGGGACTCTCTGAAACATATCCACCATGCTCTGTCAGTGCATTTGCAGAGTCCAATTAGCGTTTTGTAAGCCCCTCTTTCTTTCATGATACTCTAGGCTGAGGGAAGGTTCCAGTCATTCCCGAGTGTAATAATTAATATGACATCTGGGCGTCTGAACTTCCATTGAAACACCTCTGCCCGTCTTACAACTCGGAGAGCTGCTGTAAAATAATAAAAACAAAACAACTCCATACAAAGCCGTTTGTTTTCTCACATAAGCCCGGGTTTGATATGCAGGATTATATTTCAATTTGTTAGCTGTTAAAACTACATTGTAAAGTTGTTTTTTTGTTTGATCGATTCAATGACTATTCATTGGTGCGCTTTTGAAAGCAGGTGCGCGGCGTTTATGCACTGCTATTTCTGAACGTTAGTGGATGAGAGCGCGTTGGCGCAGATGAGACGGTCATATTCGTGAATTAACCAAACACCGGCGATTTCTTGTTAACTGCGGGAACTTGCTTTATTTACATCGTGCACGAGCATAGAAGTGAGTGAAAGCCTTAAACGCGCGATCCACTGCAGTCATGTAGTGACAGTTCAAGTCAATGCAGGCTACAAGAAGTGTTGGGGAAAGTTACTTTTAAAAGCATTACAATATTACATTATTAATTGCGTTAGTTACTTTTTATGGAAAGTAACGCATTACTTTGGCGTTACTTTTCGTCACTTGAGCTGGGCTTATTTATTCTTAATAAAAAAAAAAAATAAAAAAAACCCAAAGCTATATTTTTGGCAACCGTAAACACCATTTTACGCTACAAGTGAAATGAATAAGCCTCAGGCTGAAGGAAGTGCCTCTGCACCTCAGTCCCATTTTTTCTTAACACAGGGACACGAGTAGTGTCGTGGAATAAATGGGAAAAAAGTAGCTCGGATATTTTCTTGTACATTTAAATGTAATGCGTTACTTTACTAGTTACTTGAAAAAAGTAATCAGATTACATAACTTGTAATGTGTTACCCCCAACACTGACTAAGTAAACACTCACTGCACATATGTGACCCTGGACCACAAAACCAATTATAAGGGTCAATTTTTTGAAACTGGGATTTATACATCATCGGAAAGCTGAATAAATAAGCTTTCCCCTTAATTGATGTATGGTTTGTTAGAAATCTGGAATCTGAGGGTACAAAAAAAAAAAGAAAAGAAAAAAAAAAAAAAAAAGCAAATCGCTTAGAGTTGCACAAGTTCTTAGCAAGGCATGTTACTGATCAAAAAGTTTTGATATATTTACGGTAGGAAATTTACTAAATATCTCTATGAAACATGGTTTTTACTTAATATCCTAATGATTTTTGGCATAAAAAAATCAATCATTTTGATCCATACAGTGTATTTTTTGGCAATTGCTACAAATATACCCATGCTACCTTATGACTGGTTTTGTGGTCCAGGGTCACCTATAAAACACAATTTCTATATCTATAAATAAGTATTTTTAAGTGTTTTAGGGGCTAAATCATTTGGTTTCTCATTTTAAATTAATGCAAATGACCACAAAGTGTTCCACTTTATCCATGCTCGAATTTATCTCATACATTTCTATTAAAAAGTGCATAATCATTTTAAATGCACGCATTTCCACTTCGTTGTGTTATAGGCCCCTTGAAGTAAACAAACTTCAAGAAACTCCCCTTTGGGTAAAGGCCAGATGTGTTGGTCATATCAACCGTTGATTCATTTCATTTAGCTTGAATATGTGAGTTAGCCACCGTGCCTTGATCTGTTTTTGTGATAATATTTTTCTATACAGAGGGAGTCTACTGTATCCTAAACTTGCCTTACCTGAAAACATCTGCAGGTGTTGAAAGGGAATGGTGTCCAGATGTTCATTTGAGACTTTGTGCACTTTGTTAGGACTTCAGCTCTTCATAGATTAGATTTGGTTTGGTCACTGGCCTTTAGTTCCTGTGTAAACAGACATGTACAATATTCTCATATTATCATATCCAGTGATCACAAATGAATCTAATGTCTAGGTAAAGCCATTTCAGTAGGCCTAGTAATATAATTAATAGCATTTTTAAATTTGGTGTTTTTGTAGTTTTACTGTTGCCCTACTTATCTTTAATAATTGAATTAGTGAACCAATGTATAATACATTAAGGAAAAAAGGTCTTTGAACAGTGAGTTTAACAGAATAGATTCAAAAAATTCTATAGACACCTACTGCCATCTAGTGGTGAAGTCATGCATGGTTTGTATAAGCCTAAACGCACAGACAAGCGTCAATACTTTGATTTAACTTAACTCAAATTAAAATATGGATTTAAATAAAAATAAAGATCACATTTCTATCCAGAGTCTACGAACTAAAAGCAGACTATACGCTGTCTGTGTTAATAAAACTTTTCAGGTGTGTTTGTCCCCCAAATTAAGAGTTGAACCACACAAAGTTCGTCAAAATAGGTAAAACAGGTAACATAGGCAATACGAGTAGGCCTATACATTTCGACAGTATTTGAAAAAACTTTCGTTAGCCACAAAAGTTAAATTAGTAAGTTAAAAGCGTATTTGTTTTCACCTGACGCCAAACTGACGGCAAACCAGCTGAAATTGCAGTCACCTGAGGATGTAACCATAGCAACAGCAGGCCTACGCTAATTGCACGTTTCTGTTGCGTTATGAAAAATTATAGTAAAACTGTAGTAACTATGTGTTGTTTTTGTTTGTTTGTTTGTTTTGACGTATTGTCATT
The DNA here is from genome assembly GCA_036247105.1 of Cirrhinus mrigala. NCBI lineage: Eukaryota > Metazoa > Chordata > Actinopteri > Cypriniformes > Cyprinidae > Cirrhinus > Cirrhinus mrigala. The sequence goes on from CM070010.1 coordinate 25,131,654, forward strand.
TGTATAACCACAGTTTAACTACAAATACTATCGTTCAACTCTGGTTAGTGTAACAAAACCATGGTTAATTTGTAGTGACCATATTTTTTGGTTTTATTTGTAGTAAAACCATGATTAATTTTCGCAAGAGCATCAGTGCAAAACACGACAAGTACGTCATAAATAAATAACAAAAATGTTTTTAGAAATTATTTGACAAATAAAGGCTAGCTTACCGTGTTAGTGGCGCCAAGTTACATACATATTAATAAAATCACCCTAAAAGTATACCTCTCTGAAACATCTGTGTATAATTTTGACACATTCGCACACCTGAACCAAGTGAAATATTTCATATTATATTTGGCGCCATCGTGTGGTCATAAACAGAACATGATATGGATAGTGACGATTATAATTTATAACGGGATCCTGCATTTGTTTTTCCAGTTTTCAACACTCAGTCCCTTCTACTTTAAAATGTATTAAAAAGTTCATTTACTAGCCTAATAAAACTATTACACTAAAGTAAAAAGAAACACAAAACGGCTAAGTAATCGTTACGAAATGCTGACTTTGAACTCCATCCTCACCCAAAACTCCCCCTGCAAACTCTTTCCCACTGGACAACACAAACCAGATGCGCTGTGGTGGCAGCTTCCAATATCCCAGGGGTTTATGGGCTGCATCTCGTCCCGTGACATGCACACGGGACGTTCAGGGGGTGTGATGTCACGTGGTGCTTTTAAATTGCAGGAGTTTTGGATGGGTAGCACAAAGTGCACAGAAGCATCCAGCAAATCGACATCACCTGAGGACTGAAGCAAGAATGGACGCAGGTCTCAGACAGATGAACGGGGATCTGGGGAGAAAGGTGAACAATTCTTTATTTATTTATTTTTAGAATTTTTACTGTAAAGGTATTATGATTATATCAATATAGCACTACATATACATGCAGACTAGGTTGCAAATTAGAAAATTAGAATTGGTTATGTAGTGCAGAAAATTAAAAGTGAAAATTATGTGTGGACCTACAATTGTATTGACAATTCGACTCATTGTTAGACCTGACTGGAAATTTCTGTCTAGATAACAAAACGAATAGCATCACCTGAAAGACTCCAGTGAACAGTTACTAATTTGTTAAAACTGTTATAAACTTTTTTTTTTTTTTTTTTTTTTTTTAACATTTTTAGCCTACTTTTTGTTCTTTAGAAAGTATTATAATGACACCTGATTCACAGGAATGTGAGTGTGACTTTGGTCATGAGTTTTAAAGTCCTTCTGCTCAGTCACACACAGACTTTTGACGCTACATTAAGATCTTGCAATGATTTTCATACCAAGTATATTTATTATAACCCAAAACCTACACAAAACTGCTAACTTTACTCAAATATATGAGCATTTTGTGATTTATAGGCATTCATTTCCATAGTGGGCAACTACTTACTTGCCTTGAAAGTTACATATCAGTGGTTTAGTTTTGCTAATATGTAACAGACAGTGTTGCATCCTAAAAAAAAAAAAAAATACAGGCAGTGTTTGGATTCACAAGCGGAGATGGGTCATTGTAGGTCCCTTGGAAAAGATTAACTAATGTTCATTTCAAAGACCAAGAAAGGTGGACACTGATTAAATAAAACAATCGCAAAGCTCTTAAAAATTCCATTTTAAATGACAGTTCCGCACTCATTTGATGCATTAGTGCAATTGTGTGAGCGTCTCCACATTTGTTTGTTTAACAGGGCTCTCTGACCTCATCCTACCTGGAAGAACCATTAAACAAAACAGGAGTGGTGTCCTGTATCTTCTCTTTGAAGGAGGAAGTTGGCGCTCTTGTAAAAGCTCTAAGACTATTTGAGGTTAGTTTCTTGACACAAAACATTTGTATTGCATCACTTGTCCCTTTTTTGTCCACTTTTTCTCTCTCTAATATACACTTGCATTTATCTAAAGCCAAAATGGGAGGGTCAAGGACAGTAGATGATAGTGGGACATTTGTAGAAATGCAAAACACTGAACAGGACTTATTTGCGGGGGATTAGGTAATACTGTGCGCATGATGCAACTTCAACAGAATAAATGAGGTTTGTGTGACCTGGCCACAGTTGATAAAACAGCAATGAAATGTTGACCACACAGCACTGTAATACACACAAACACACACACACACACACACACACACACACATATATATATATATATATATATATATATATATATATATATATATATATATATATATATATATACACTACCAGTCAAAAAGTTTTTGAACAGTAAGATTTTAATGTTTTTTTTTAAAGAAGCCTCTTCTGCTCACCAAGCCTGCATTTATTTGCATTTAAAGTACTGTAAAAATCTGAAATATTTTTCTATTTAAATATATTTTTAAATGTAATTTATTCCTTTGATCAAAGCTAAATTTTCAGCATCATTACTCCAGTCACGATCCTTCAGAAATCATTCTAATAGCCGAAGTCAGCTGAATTACATGTTTTGTAGCATGAAGAAAGAGTACACATTTTTCACATTAACATACTACCAGCATTGTAACATAAAAAACTAGTTGAAAATGAATAAGCTTGTCCTTAGAAGTGCTTTTGTGCCACTATGTGCCTGAACAATATAAAAAAAATTCTGTCACCTTTGAAAATGGCATATTAAAGTTGAGGTTTGAATGCTGGGGAAAAAAAAGTGTTGTATACCTTTATTCAGCAAGGATGCTATCAATTATTGAAAAAATAATTTATTAGACTGTTTTTCTGATCTTTCTTGTTCATCAAAGAATCAAGAAAAATTCTTTTATGGATCCCGCAATTTATTATAATAATAAGTAGAATAATAAATGAATAATATCAGCAATATTATTGAACTTCTGAAGGATCATGTAACACAGAAAACTGGGATAATGGCTGATGTAAATTCAGCTTTGCCATCGTAGAAAAAAAAATACAATTTTAAAATATATTCTAAAAACAGTTATTATAATTATAATAATATTTCACAATAATACTGTATTTTTGAACAAACAAATGCAGCCTTGGCACACACATAAAAATCTTCTTTGAAACACATGAAATGCATCTACTTTTGTATAAATGACTTTTTGGTACGTTCAACAATAACAACCTGAATTGTGTTTTGAGATGAAAGGATATTATAGACATGCACAGAGTACACATGTTTGTAATAATGCCAAGATTTCCTGAATCATCTCCAAAGTTCTTGTATCAAAGTTCAGTATGTTTCTGTATGTTGACTTTTCTGCCGCCTACGTGCGATTAAACGTGCTCCCAGGTAGATGACAGGTTTATTTACTGAATATAACGAAATTACATAAGCACACCATGTTGCATACCAATATATGCTATGCTTTCCAGAAACTAACGAACTTAAAATCTTCTCTGGTGCTTTCGTGCAATTCATTAATGGATATGTGCCAACTTTGCACCCCCTAATGCCACTATAAAGATAAAAGCTTGGCCTGAGGACTCTGATTGGCTCTTCCGTACCATCCTACTCCACCCCCTTTAAAACACCCCCTAAAAACACCCCCAACTCCACCCCTCACAACGGATACCCCGTACACACTTTCCAGCTTAATTTTAACCTAATTCAAAGCAATTTCCTGCAGCCCACATTGAATGCTTACTATTAGGGGAAAGGATGCTTTATGAAAGACTGAAAGCAACTATAATGGCTGATTATAGTTATAGTAAATAATAGCTATTATACTGAATTAACAATCCAGCTCCAACAACATATCTGATTATTTACACTTTAAATAAAAAAATTAATTAATAATTAATATAATGCCATTAGTACTATTAACTAATATGATTAATACTTTGTGAGGACGGTATAAAACACAAATAGACTGGCATGTGTTGTCAACTGGATCAAAGATTAACAAGGGCTTTGTAGCATTATGCATATAAAAAAACATATGCAGACACTTGATGGAAACAATAAATGTTCTTAATGAACCCGTTGACACTCTAAGCACAATTATTTTAACCCAGCACTGCAAAAAATGCCAAGCATTCAGAAAAATAGTGCAGTGATTTTCTCATGTGTTGTTTTTGAGCATTAAAGGATGCAGATCCATATGGACTCAATCAGCACCACATGGAAACGAGGGAAAATGTTGAAAAAAGACCAAAGAGGGTCCAAAGCATTGTAAAACCCATCCGCCTCCTCTATAGGCCTATAGCAAACAGCAATGGGAGTCCTCCCTCTGTGTGTGTGTGTAAAAACACATAAATACAAACATGCTTTGGCTTAAACAGTGCAGTTTGAAGTTAAATATGCAAAAACACCCACTCCCCTATTGGCTGAACAAAAGCTGCACACGTGAGCCTCAGTTGCTGCCAAAATGTGAATGCGGTTACTGATTCAGTAGAGTAATGCTAAGTTAATTAGAAAAAAAAGAGGACCACACATAGGATACTCATTATCATGTCATGTTCACGGTACACTCTTACACATCTTTTAATTAATGGTCAAATATTTTTACTAAAGTGGTCTGTGGGCAGAGATCCTGTGATTAAATCATTGAATTACTCAGTCTAGAATGTGGCTGGACCACATTAAAATTTTCTCCACAGTGCTTCGATGGACTAGCCTGGAGTGCCACCTAGTGTTTATTGTCTTTATGCATATAGACTAGACAATTTCAATGTGACTAAAAGTTAAGGTAAAATCTAAACATCAACTTGTTTTGGATGTCTCAGGCAAGCTGAAACGATGATTGTCAGATTTTTAAACAAATGTAATAATCAAATGTAAATTCATGTCCCTGTCAAATGTTCTTGGTTAAATACAGTTGAAGTCAAAAGTTGACTTACACCTTGCGGAATCTGCAAAATGTTAATTATTTTACTAAAATAAGAGGGATCATACAAAATGCATGTTATTTTTAATTTAGTACAGACGTGGATAAGATATTTCACATAAAAGATGTTTACATATAGTCCATAAGAGAAAACAATAGTTGAATTTATAAAAATGACCCTGTTTAAAAGTTTACAGTACCCTTGATTCTTAATACTGTGTTGTTACCTGAATGATCCACAGCTGTTTGTTTGTTTATTTATTTATTTTTTGTTTAGTGATAGTTGTGCATGAGTTCCTTGTTTGTCCTGAACATTTAAACTGCCTGCTGTTTTTCAGAAAAATCCTTTAGGTCCCACAAATTCCTTGGTTTTTCAGCATTTTTTTGTATTTGAACCCTTTACAACAATGACTGCATGATTTTGAGATCTGTTTTTTTATTTTTATTTATTTATTTTTTTACACTGAGGACAACTGAGGGACTTATGTGCAACTATTACAGAAGGTTCAAACACTCACTGACACTTGAGAAAGTAAACACAATGCATTTAGAGTCAGGGGGTGAAAATTTTTGAACAGAATGAAGATGTGTACATTTTTCTTATTTTGCCTAAATATCATATATTTTTTTCATTTAGTACTGCCCTTTAGAAGCTACAGAAGATGCTTACACGTTTACTAGATAACAAAAGTTAAATTTACCCTGATCTTCAAATTCAACACAAGATTAAGAATCAAGTGTATGTCAATTTTTGAATGATTTTTATAAATTCAACTATTTCAGTCAAAGCTCGGGTAATATTAGTCACAGACACGGAGATTTACCTTAAATTTCACCAAGCTGATTACTCACTAAAAAATATATTATTTTGCTGCAACAAAGTGGTTATATCTAAGTGTGTGAGTTGTTTACTTACTTTTTTAAATTAGTCTTCCCATTAACACCATTATATTGTTCATTCAGACTGATTCGCAAACGCTGATCGCAAACACAAGAGGTGGGATAAAGTGCATGAACCAATCACAGCTAAACAAAACCAGTCATATCCAATCATATCACGTTGGAAACATCGCCTTCTCTCACGTTACTTTCCCCCATTCATTTAAATTACCCCCCACCAAACTCACCGCATGCTGTAGGGGGTCTGTTACAACTCAGTGGGCTCAGGAGAGGTGAGAGAGATGCAGACTCACGCTGTAACTTCACCTGCTGGTGTTGCTGTTGGACAATGTTTCGTTAGAAAAACAACTCATTTATACACTTTGTAGTGTTATTACTTTGTAATATTTGCATTGTTATTTTAGGAGAACGGTATTAACCTGACCCACATTGAGTCTCGTCCATCACGCAACAACAAAGAAGAATATGAGTTCTTCATCAGTGTGGATCAAGCCTCCTCTAAAGCTCTCGATGAAGCTGTTGACGGTCTACGCACGCAAATCAGTGGCCAAGTTCATGAGTTGTCTCGCAATAAACAGAAAGACACAGGTGAGACACAGGGCATCAGTCTGATACTGAACTCATAACTTATGACATTTCAGGGTTCTAAACACAAAGAGTGAGCAAGATGAGGATAGTACAGAGTATGAAGAACAGAAATAGAACACATGCTGTAATCGTTCATAAATGTCATTGTCGAGATGGATGACAAAGACCCTTGCACTCGGCCTCTCTTATGGTTGTTTCCAGAATTACATTAGTTTAGTTTTTGAGGACAAACAGACTCATAGAGAGTCATGTTTCTATTCAAGAGTCAGTTCGGCAGGGTGGGGGTCAAAGTTCAACACAAAGACTGACAGACCAACAGACCCCATCACAATTTCCCTCTTATACAATAAGAAAACACAGAGCTGGGGACATTTATGGATATTTATGGCTGATGAGGAAAACCAGTCAGGGTCATCAGTTATTGGCCTTTTGTTCAGACCGCCTCAGGCTCACTGCTGAACTCTGTACTGATGGCTGGACCCCCAAAGAGTTTAACTGCCATAAATCTAGAGCAAGATTTAGCCTCATAGCCTGGATTGCGTTGTCACCCTCTGGCTCATTCGCCACACAATGCTTTCTGTTTACTACCGTGTCATCCATCTCTGTTAGCATGCCAACGTTAGCGACCACAGCGTTCGGTATTAAAAAGTTCACATATTTAGAACATAGTACATTAATCTCAATTTAATAAAGAGAACGGAAACACTATAGAACTCGTTGAAATTTAAATTAGCAAACTAACAAAAACTTTCAATTGAAATCTAGTAATTCTGGAAACAATTTTTGGTCTTTGGTCAAATCTTTGGATAGTTTTGAATATTTAGTGGTATTATTAAACTATTCTTACATTAACATGTATAATATTTAGACCTTATGGGTATACAGTTGAAGTCAAAAGTTTACATACACCTTGCAGAATCTGCAAAATGTTAATTATTAAAAAAAAAGAGGGAATCATACAAAACACGTTATTCACACACTTGATTCTTAATACTTTGTTGTTACCTGAATGATCCACAGCGGTGTTTTTTTTTTTTCTTCTTTTTTTTTTTTTTACTGATAGTTGTTCATGAGTCCCTTGTCCTGAGCAGTTAAACAGGCTGCTGTTCTTCAGGAAAATTCTTCAGTTCCCCCAAAACTTTGGTTTTTTAGCATTTTTGTGTATTTGAACACTTTCTAACAATGACTGTATGATTTTGAGATTCATCTTTTCGCACTGAGGACAACTAAGGCACTCATATGCAACTATTACAGAAGGTTCAAACGCTCACTGATGCTTCAGAAGGAAACACAATGCATTAAGAGCCAGGGGGTGAAAACTTTTGAATGGAATGAGGATGTGTAAATTTTTCTTATTTTGCCTAAATATCATATTTTTTTCTATTTAGTACTGCCTGTCAGAATCTACAGAAAATACTTACATGTTTCCCAGAAGACAAAATAAGTTAAATTTACCCTGATCTTCAAATTCCAAAAGTTTTCACTCCCCCCCCCCCCCCCCCCCCCCCCCCCCGGCTCTTAATGCATTGTGTTTCCTTCTGAAGCATCAGTGAGTGTTTGAACCTTGTGTAATAGTTGCATATGGATCTCAAAATCATACAGTCTTTTTTGGAAATGATTCAAATACACAAAAATGCTGAAAAACCAAAGAATTTGTGGGACCTGAAGGATTTTTCTGAAAGACAGCGAGCAGCTTTGCTATTCATAAAGCTTAAACTGCATTGAATATTCAACTAATTATTCAGTGATTGACCATAAACATTCTTTTTTCTTTCCCTCTCACCAAAAGTTCCATGGTTCCCCAATGACATCCAGGACTTGGATCGTTTTGCCAATCAGATTCTCAGTTACGGGTCCGAGCTGGATGCAGACCATCCTGTAAGACACTGTGTGTGTGTGTGTGTGTGTGTGTGTGTTGTGTCTGTTTTTGAAGTGTCCGTCTGTATGATCAGAGAAAAGAGCGAAAGTGAGCGTGAGAGGGAACTTCTTCATTTTGATTTCAAACGCATGCATGTGTGGGTGTATTTTGAAAGATGCGTAGTTGCTCCATGCAACACTAAAAGCCCACAGTCAGAATCTGCATCACTCACTATTCTAATGGAAATGGGCGGGGGCTCTCAAATTGATGTCATCGCTTTAATTGAGCCCCTGTAATTATAAATAATTGCCCCTTTCCAGCCGTCATTAAACTGAAATGCATTCATCATGAGCAGCAAACACTCTACAAAGGCTTCATTTGAATGAGTCTCCTCCATGAGACTCTAAGGCTACTAAGAGATCAGAACTAGCTGTAAATCCACTTCTTTTTTTTTTTTTTCACGCTCTAATGTTGCTCTTATTCGCAGGGCTTTACAGACCCTGTGTACCGCACCAGGAGGAAGGAATTTGCTGACATTGCCTACAACTACAGACAGTAACTATTGCCCTCAGTGTTTTCTCTTTCTCCCCCACTTTCCCATGGGCTGCAGGGATCGTCCCCACCTCTAGCGCTTTCCCTGTTGTTTTGTTGTGCTTTCTATGGAAAATTACTCCTGCTGCCTAACAAAAGGGCTAAATTACAGGGTCCCAGCGCAGTCCAGAGCGCTGGGAGCTTTGTCATCATAATTGAGATGTATTATTCACACGGCCACTACAAAGGGCAGGAGCGTTGAATGCTACGCCCCCTGAGGAAGCTCACATTTACATACACGCTGCATCAATAATAACACCACTCATCACTGATATGACATAGATATGACGTGCATGCTATGTATGGAGTATATGCTTAGTGTTACTAAACACTCCTGTTTTAGGATGTTTGGGTATAAAAATACAATGGGAACCAAAACATCTGTATACTTAAAGAGGAAATTTACACAAAATTTTAAATTCTGTCATTATTTACTCACCCTAATGTCACTTCTAAGCTATACGATGTTATTTGTTCTGTGGAACACAAAAGAAGATATTTTGAAAAATTTTTCAACCATTTTTACACTATGAAAGTCAATGGGGTCCAAAACTTTAGGTGAGTAAATGATCATAGAATTTTTATTTTTGGGTGAAATGTCCCTTTAAGCCACATACAAAATTGTATTTACTACTGGTCAAAAGGTTAGAATAATTAATATATATATAATATATATATATATATATATATATATAATAATAATATATATATAAACACATAAATACAGTAAAAACAACAATATTGTGAAATATTATACCAATTTAAAAGAACTAAACTACTCTTTAATGTAGTTTATTTATGTGATGACAAAGCTGTAACATGATCCTTCAGAAATTACTCTGGACCACAAAACATTTTTTTTAAAATTGAATAAATAAGCTTTCTATTGATGTATAGTTTGTTAGGATAGGAAATTATTTGGCTGAGATACAACTATTTGAAATTCTAAAATCTGTGGATGCGAAAAAATTAAAATGTTGAGAAAATCGCCTTTAATATTGTCCAAATGAAGTTCTTAGTAATGCATATTACTAATCAAAAATTAACGGTAGGACATTTACAAGATATCTTCATGGAACATGATCTTTACTTAATAACCTAATGATTTTTGGCATAAAAGAAAAATCAATCATTTTGACCCATACAATGTATTTTTGGCTGTTGCTACAAATATACCTGTGCTACTTAAGACTGGTTTTGTGGTCCAGGGTCACATTTGTTATCAATTACTATTGTTGCTCATTTACTAATAATTCTTATCACTATCAATGTTGAAAACACATCTTGGTGCTTAATATTTATGGTCAAATTTATATTCTTACCATGAACCTTTTAATGGTAGTGTATCACGGTTTCCACAAAATATTACGCAGCGCAACTGTTTTCAACACTGATAATAAGAAATGTTTCTTGAGCAGCAAATCACCATATTAAAATGATTTCTCAAGTAATGAATTAAATTACATTTTAAAATAGTTAAATTATTTTAAATTGTAATCATGTTTTATAATATTACTATTTTACTCTATGTTTGATATAATAAATACAGCTTTGGTGAGTAAAAGAGACTTGTAAAAAACATTACAAAAAATCGGTAGTGTAAATGTCTTTGCATTACATAACAAAATATAGTGGAATTTATTTGAAAAGAAATAAAGCACAAGTATGCTTTTCAAACTAATAATTCTCAAAATAAAATTTGTTAGGTGTATACTGTTCAGACAAATGTATTTGAACACATTGTGTCCTAAAAATGAACTAAACGTCCCCCTCCTCTTTTAGTGGACAGGTTATTCCTCGTGTTGAATACACGGCTGAAGAGAAGGCCACATGGGGAACGGTTTTTAGAGAGCTGAAGACTCTGTACGCGACGAACGCCTGTCGTGAACACAACCGCGTTTTCCCACTGCTGGAGAAGTACTGTGGGTACAGTGAGGACAACATCCCACAACTAGAGGACATCTCACGCTACCTGCAGTGTAAGAACGTCCTCCAGTTGAGCTGCTTTAAACTCATAGACAGTCAAGTGGAGTAGTTTAAAGTTTTAATGTGTAATAAACTGAATTAAAAGAAAAACTAGTGTACATATCTCACCCTTTCTTGATTTCTCAGCATGCACAGGTTTCCGTCTGCGTCCTGTGGCCGGTCTCCTCTCCTCACGTGATTTCTTAGCTGGTCTCGCCTTCCGAGTGTTTCACTCGACACAGTACATTCGCCATGGCTCCAAACCCATGTACACACCTGAACCGTAAGTACACAGACCAAGAAGTTATTACAGCTTTGTTTGAAAAAAATTCACAAATATATTTCCTGTGAAAAGTGATCAAAGAAAAACAAAATGTGTGTTTGTTACTTTAGGGACATCTGTCATGAGCTGCTGGGTCATGTCCCTCTGTTTGCTGACCCAAGTTTTGCCCAGTTCTCACAGGTTTGATTAATGAATTAATATTAAATATTAAATATTAAATTAATGTATAATATTAAAGGGATAATTCACACAAAATGAAAATACTGTCATTAATTACTCACCCTCATGTCATTCCAAAGCCGCAAGACCTTCGTTCATCTTCGGAACACAAATTAAGATAATTCTAATGAAACTGAAGAGCTTTCTGACTGCATAGACAGTAACGCAACTGACACGTTCAAGGCGCAGAAAGGTAGTAAGGACATCATTAAAATAGTCCATGTGACATCAGTGGTTCAACCTTTATTTTGTGAAGCTACAAAGAAAGCAAAAGTTATGACAAAAGGTATTTTTGTAGCTTCAGAAAATTACAGTTGACCCACTGTCACATGCACTGTTTTAACAATGTCCTTACTACCTTTCTGGGCCTTGAACATGTCAGTTGCGTTGCTGTCTATGCAGGGTCAGAAAGCAGGGTTCAACTGTAATTTTCTGAAGCTATGAGAATACTTTTTGTCGTTATTTTTGCTTTCTTTGTGCACAAAAAGTATTACTGTAGCTTCATAGAATTATGGTTGAACCACTGATGTCACATGGACTATTTCAATGATGTCCTTACTACCTTTCCGCGCCATGAACGTGTCAGTTGCGTTGCTGTCTGTGCAGTCAGAAAGCTCTTCAATTTCGTCAAAAATATCTTAATTTGTGTTCTGAAGATGAACGAAGGTCTTACAGGTTTGGAACGACATGAGGGTGAGTAATTAATGACATCATTTTCATTTTTGAATGAAAAAAGTCAAATTTATGATATACATCTGTCATTTTTGAAATTCTGTCATTTTTTTAATGAATTATGATATACATACTTGCAATTGCAAGAAACAAGTTCAGAATTTCAGAAATAAGCTTGTATTGTATTATGCAGGTTTCTGCTTCAGACTTTAAATCTCTAAAGTGCATTTATTAGTGACATAATATCCAAATGTGATGATGTTTTCTGTTTGACCAGGAAATTGGACTTGCTTCTTTGGGCGCCCCTGATGAGTTCATAGAGAAGCTGGCTACTGTGAGTATTGCGTTAGGTTACAATAAGAATAATTTTCCTTTTTAAACTGAGGCCAGTTGTGTTATAAGACCACAAGGTATATTCGTCTCTCTCAAAAGGGCTGGATGATTATGGGTTTTTTTTTTGCAGGTCTACTGGTTCACTGTGGAATTTGGTCTGTGCAAGGAAGGAGATGAAGTAAAGGCTTACGGTGCTGGACTTCTCTCATCTTTTGGCGAACTGCAGGTATGTACTGTATGTGCTATACCTCACAGAATACTTCCTTTTAGTTCATCCCCTGTGCTCTATTTGCTGTGAGCTTTCAGAAAATAGGTTACAGTCTTAAAAATAAAGGTTCTTTATCGGCATCAATGGTTCCACAAAGAGCCTTTACCATCAATGGAACTTTTTCATTCCACAAAAGGTTCTTTACAGTGGAAAAAGGTTCTTTAGATTATCAAAATGTTCTTCACACTAAGAAAAAAAATGGTTCTTTTTAGAACTGTTCACTGAAAGGTTCTTTGGGGAACCAAAACTGGTTCTTTTATGGCATCGCTGTGAAAACCCCCTTTTGGAACCTTTTTTTAAGAGTGTAGCAGCCCAGTTGAGTTTATTGTGTCATTAGTGGAGTGATACACAGAAAGCCACTGATGCATAAAAGCATGGCTAAAGTTGAGGAAATTTAGCTGGTATTCTAATGTTTTTGCAGTACTGTTTGACGGACAAGCCCAAACTTCTGCCCTTCGAGCCAGAGAAAACCTGCCTGCAGAAGTATCCCATTACAGAGTTCCAGCCAGTTTACTTTGTGGCTGAAAGTTTCGAAGACGCCCAAGAAAAAGTCAGGTAAAGTGACTGCAATTAAACCAATCCCCAAAATCTTCCTTTCCCTCAGCATTTTTCATATATCTGCTTTTTTGTTTTGTTTTTATAGGAAATTTGCTTCCATCATCCCTAGACCTTTCTCTGTGCGCTACAATGCCTACACACAGAGAATTGAGGTGCTGGACAACACACAGCAGCTGAAGAAGCTGGCTGACAACATCAGCGGTAAGTCTGCAGTATTATGCAGCAACAGAATCTTCCCTATATTATACAGGAATTAAGAATGAAAAGTAAAGTAAAGACAACAGGAGTGAGCAGGAAAAAAAATATGATTTCAGAAAAGTAACCTACACTGTAAAAAGTGATTATCAGGTAACCTAAAAATGTACTTTTTTTGTGGTTACAAAGAAATGCTATTGATAGAATTCAAGTCAAATAATGTTGTTTACTATCTTTAAGGCAACTTGAATACATTCAACACTAATTTTTAAGTCAGATTAGCACTCTAAAATGATTTTTAGCATCATTTAATACATTAATACTTTGTTTACATTCATTTAGCTTGTAATCATTGCCACTTATTTTTATTTTATAATTAAATTCAGAGTTTCAACTTAATTTTCTTTACTCATGATCAAATTCAGGTCGTAGTTTTACTTTTTACAGCATTTAAATTTTATTTTTCAGTTTTGCTGGGTTGGAAAATGTATAGTAACTTAAAAATAACTCACTGAAGTAACAGTTGTTGTTTTTTCCCTTTTTTATACAATGCATTATCAGTGTATATTATGATTAGTGACTAAACAAGCCGTTTTTAATCTATTAATTGCACATTTTTTGTCGTTCATATAACCTGCAGATTTTTTCCTATAGCCTTATTTGTTATCTTAATACGTGCATGTTATAATTTAATCACACATGGATCACAAATTTATATTTGTTCGTCCTAGGTGAGATCTCAATCCTGTGCACCGCCCTGCGAAAGATGGAGTGAAACGATGCTGGACGATTTTCGAGGGAAATGAAGAAGAAATGCTAGAGAATCAAAGACGCTTTATAAGCATAGTCTAAAATGCTTTTTAGGCTCATACATAATATACTTTTTTCTAATCAAACTGTAATAGAGAGAGCATGATATTAAATATTAAATTAGAACTCATGTATTGCATGTAGAATATATTTATAGACAAACTATGCTAGTCCAAATATAAATAGTACTACGTATTTAAATGACATTTAACGGAATGACACGAAAAAAAAAAATACCTAGGCTATGCAAAACAAATCGCATGTAAATACCAAAATACTAAGGGCATTATGAAACCCGCTGCCCGCAATATTTGTTAGGGTTTTTTATACATTATGTCTTGTATTTTCCCCGGTAGTTTAATCGTACAAAAATACAGATTGCCTACCGTCCATCATTTGCTTCAGCTGTTGCTACTTGTTGTCGCACAATGTTGCTGTAATTTTCCCAAACGACCCGCAATCAGTGAATCACGGGATCAAAGGCTTGTTGAAACCATGTGCATTTGGGGGACGAATTATTTTCATTATTAAACTGCTTTTATTTAAAACATGCGTTATATGCTCAATAAACTAAAGCTTAATGATTAAAATAGGCTATGCTATACTTACACGTAACGAAAGATATCTGTAGTTATAAGTTTCGCTTGACTGTGAATGCAATTTAGCATACTGCATATATCATTTTTCTGTTGCTGTACTGAAGACTGAAATGTTATGCTTGCATTGTCACATGTATTTCAAAAAATCAATAAAGATTATGTTATTATGAAAACGATTATTATAATCCTTTATTAGCCTTTTTTATTTTTAGAACTTGCACTATTATTATTATTATTATTAACCGTATTTGCAAGTGAACAGCATGCGTACAGCAGAAGTCGGTTTCAGTACCATGGAGAGCAGCACAATCTCAACGCCATATATTTTGTATCATTTACGACCATAAAAGCAAGTGATACTTAATTATTTATTTATATATTTCCAATAAAGACTCATTTAGTGCTGACCTTTCATAAAAAATAGCATTTAGCTTACGTAATTTGTTTTTGTTTTTCGCTTTTGGTTGTGAAGCACCTGTGAAATGCCACGTGTCACGGCTCTAATTTGGTGCCTGGAAAAGAAAAACACAAACTCATGACGCATCTCAGCTTAAAATTAGGCTTGCATTTACGCAAGACATTTACATAAAGTCCAGCACGTCTGTATATAAATTGCAGGGCTGTGGTCCCACAGTGAACATAAGAGAATTGGGCTTCAACACAAAGATTAATTGGATATATTTATTTTAGATATATTGGCTAATTTATTACTTAAGACTCGATGAAGACGGACAGTATGGTGCAGAATATTCCGCTGAGCGGCCGAAAGCGCAGTCTGATCGAGGACGCGCGGCGCGACAGAGAGAGCGGCTCGTCATCTCCGGGCCCCTCGCGCTGCGGGGACAGCTTCGTGTTTGAGGAGGAGAAGAGCGGCAAAGTCGCTCTCAACATACTCTTTGCTCTCAAAAATGAGAAAAACGCAGGCTTCTTCAAGGCTGGCAAAGTTTTTGAGGTACGTGCTCTTAATTTACGGTTATTTTCATTCATAAATTACAGTCGCGGTGACTGTAACGCGTTTTTACCACGTTTTCCCTTTTCAGAAAGGGATTTTTCGAATTGTAAATAAAACTACGTTGGAGTAGGCTACGTTTTACAGGAAAATACTATTTTAGTCTTTCTGCTTCAAAACTTCACATTTCTAATTAATTTGTTACTTGCCGCCTTTGTAATTGTGCAATTTACTAGCAATTTCTGAGTGAAAATTGTTTCAACACCTTTTTTTTTTCTTCAGTTTACCTACTTTAATTATTTTGCTGAAAATTAAGGTAATCAAAATCTAATCACAAGCTACAAATATGACACCAACAGAAAACATTGGCAAATTAAATCAAATATATTTGTACAAAATAATTATCCCATTACCACCCCATCCTAAACTGATTTCAAAATAGCAAATAAAAACAACACATTTTTGCAAATAAATCTGGAAATAAACACATAAAACATTAAAAACATAACATATTGTGTGATACTTGCATTGTTGGTGCCATAAATGAATGTTTTGTGAAGAAAACATAATAAAAATGTATGTCTGCTCTCTCTGTTTTGCACCTTAGACTTTTGAAGCCAAGCTCCTCCATTTGGAGAGTCGACCGAGCAGAAAGTCTAAGAAGAGCGGTGGAGATGATTTGGAGTTCTTCATGAGGTGTGAAGTGCACTGCTCCGACACCGACATCTTCATCAACTCCTTAAAAAGAGTTGCGGATGATGTGAGAATAGTGCAAGAGGAAAAAAGTATGTGATTTATCAATTCCATATAACATATAGGCCTACTACCAGACATTTCTTTTTCAACGGTTTTATATATTTCATTTTATTTTAACAAACAGTTCCATGGTTTCCAAAGAAGATTTCTGATCTAGATAAATGCAATCATCTGATAACAAAATATGACCCTGATCTGGACCAGGATCACCCTGTAAGTAAAAAACAATGATACTTTTCTTAATTATTTAGAATTTTATAGCTTTAGTTACTTTAGATCAATTGTAATACCAGCGACATGAATGACTGTATTATTTTAGGGATTCAGTGATCCAGAATACAGAAAACGAAGAGGAATCATTTCTGAACTGGCTTTTAGCTATAAGCAGTAAGTCACATGAAATTAATTAATCTGAAATAATAATAATCATTTTTATTGTTACTGTGCTTGTTATAAGATGTGCATTATGCTATCTAATTGGAGATTTTGTGTTCATTTAGCATCCATGTGAATATATTTTAGGAAAAAATAATCTTTCTTTTGTCATTGTAGTGGTGACCCTTTACCTGTAGTGGAGTACACTCCAGAGGAGACTGCCACTTGGTAGGTTTCCCCAATTATTTTATTGAGTTTGATTGCTGTCAACTATATGTCATTATTTGCATATCAAATGTTAAGAGAGACTAGTGCGACCGCATGATTCTAAGATTGTTTTTTGTGATGAGGCAGGAGGGAGGTCTACAGGACTCTGAGCAGTCTGTATCCCACTCACGCCTGCAGACAGTTTTTAGAAGGTCTCAGCCAGCTGGAGAGTGAATGTTTGTATGGGGAGGACAAGATTCCTCAGCTAGGAGAAGTGTCTGCATTTCTTAAAGGTAAACAGGTCTGCTTATTATATTCCTATTTGCAAAAAAATGCTGCAAAGCTGCAGTTCATGTTGACTATTTTCTACACACCTTTGTTTAGAGAGGACAGGGTTTCAATTGCGGCCAGTGGCAGGGCTGCTCTCTGCTCGGGACTTCCTAGCCAGTCTCGCTTTCCGGGTGTTCCAGTGTACCCAGTACATTCGTCACCCTTCAGCTCCCATGCATTCCCCTGAACCGTACGTATAGTGACAGACCGTAAACTACATTTCATTTGGCAACACTATTGCGCAATATTTATATTTTGATCGTATTTTACTCTAAACAGTGACTGCTGCCATGAGCTGCTTGGACATATTCCCATGCTCGCAGACGAAGAATTTGCTCAGTTTTCACAGGTATGTTTTTGTCCAGAAGTACAAGTTTGATTTCTATGCCACATAAACCAGAGATAAGCTAGAGTGGGAAATAAACATAACAGTTAAAGTGAGAAATGAATTAGTGAAATACTGAAAGATAATTTCTTTTACCCTGCAGGAGATTGGACTTGCCTCGCTTGGAGTATCGGATGAGGATATTGAGAAACTGTCCACAGTGAGTACAACCTCATGGAAATATTCTGCAAGAGAATTATAGTGTATTAAAGCAAGTCTTTAGCGCCCTCTTGTGTTGATTCACTACCAGTCAAAAGTTTTTGAACTGTAAGATTTTTAATGTTTTTTAAAGAAGTCTCTTCTGCTCACCAAGCCTGCATTTATTTGATTTAAAGTGCAGCAAAAACAGTGAAATTCTGAACTATTTTTACTATTTAAAATATCTGTTTTCTATTTGAATATATTTTAAATGTAATATATGCTGATTTCAAGAACATTTATTATTTTTATTATTATTATTACTATTATTATCCATATTTGAAAAAGTTGAGTACATTTTATTTATTTATTTATTTACTGATGAATAGAAAGATCCAAAGATAAGCATTTATCTGAAATAAAGTTTTTGTAACATTATACATTATACCATACCAAAAGCTTCAAGTCAGTTTTTTTTTATTTATTTATTTTTTTATTAATTATAGAAATTAATACTTTTATTTAGCAAGGATGCTTTAAATTGGTCAAAAGTGATAATAAAGACATTTATAATGTTACATAAAATTTCTATTTCAGATAAATGCTGTTCTTATGAACTTTCTATTCATCAAAGAAACCTGAAAAAATTTTTACTCAGTTTTCAACATAATAATAAATGTTTTTTAAGCAGCAAATCAGAATATTAGAATGATTTCTGAAAGATTGTGTGACTGGAATAATGATGCTAAAAATTCAGCTTTGAAATCACAGGAATAAATTACATTTTAAGATATATTAAAATAGAAATAAGTTATTTAAATAGTACAAATATTTCACAAATGTTACTGCTTTTTGCTGTACTTTGGATCAAATAAATGCAGGTTTGGTGAGCAGAAGAGATTTCTTTAAGAAACATTAAAAACCTTACTGTTCAAAAACTTTTGACTGTAAGTGTATACTGTACATGTTAGTGTATGTAACCTAACAAAACATTTCTAAATTTCACACACAGCTGTACTGGTTTACAGTGGAGTTTGGTCTCTGTAAGCAAAATGGAACAGTGAAGGCTTATGGGGCTGGACTTCTGTCCTCATATGGAGAACTTTTGGTAAGAGAGATGTATATTATTATAAAAAAACAAACAAACAAACAGATTTATTTTGCAAATTAAACTAATTGTATCTTTTTTTTCCCAGTATGCTCTTTCTAATGAGCCCCAATACAAGCCATTCAACCCAGCTGAGACTGCGGTCCAACCATACCAGGACCAGTCATATCAGCCTGTTTACTTTGTGTCTGAAAGCTTTGAGGATGCCAAACACAAGCTAAGGTGGGCATTTTCTCAGATGATCTGTAGAAACCTTTTCACCAAGGTACAAATGATCAGAAAGCATCATTAATCAATAATGACTTAATTGCTGTTGTTCCACAGGCAATATTCATCTACAATACAGAAGCCCTTCTCTATTAGATATGATCCGTACACTTGCAGCATGGAGGTTTTGGATGAGCCTTCTAAGATTCAGAATGCTTTAGGGCAGATGAGGGATGACCTGAAGATCTTACATAAAGCCCTGGAGAGGCTGGGACAGAAATAAACCAGAGTTTGAGATACAGTATCATCAATAACAACTATTTATTTAAGGAAAGCTTATCTGTATGAATATGAATATTGCAGATTACATTGCATGAGATCTGGTGTTGAAATGTGTATATGTGTGTATGTGTCATTATCACCTTCAAATGTAATGGAGAGAGTTCTGTTTACCAAAATAATAAATATCTTTATTTTGACTACCACTAAATGGTTTTCTCCAAAGAGCCTTTCAGTGAACAGAATTTTTTCTTAGTCGAAGAACATTTAAAAATCTAAACAACCTTTTATAGAATGGAATGTTTCTTTATAGAACAATGGATGACAATAAAGAATCTTTGATCATCTATAATATTTAAGAGTGAATTATCAACACAGTAATTCAAGTTCCCCCTAAAACATGTAGCTCTTAAAATCCAAGAGCCATATTGGAAAAAACCATATCAGGATGAAGTTATTCACTTGAAAATTAAAGTAAAAACCATTGTAAACTGGCATGTTATCTGACCATAAACAGAAAGTAAATCTGCCTAAATTCCTCTACACTGTTCGATCACAGTCTGGCAAGAGAAAAAAGCAGACACAGACATAGCTGCCAAAGAAAGAACGAGTCTACGTGCATGGTAACATTGGTGAGGTCGAGTTAGACTGTGGTAAATATAAAGAGGTGAGAGAGAAATGCTTTGACCGACTCTCAAACCTCATGCCACAGTTTTCCAGTTCAGCAGAAATGGATCAAATGCAGATGTTACTGGGGGAAAGACAGTAACTCATACATTTCTGCAAAATTCATCAGTCAGCAGTCTTGATACATGTCTGTTTTACGTATATACATGCAATCACAAGAAAAATCAATTACATTTTTTCAATATTTGATACATTATCGTGAGGGATTTTACATTTTGACTCTTTCTGCAGGATACATCCAGCAGGTGGCCTCAAGTGACTGTCTTTATGAATGATACATTGAATCATTTACTTTTAAACGATTCTTTCGAAACACTGATTCATTCAGAAAACGCCTGAATGTTTACTCGGAGATGCGCAACGGCTAAATTCACCAGAGGCTTCCTTTGGAATTTTTTTCCGACGGCGAAGCGAAAAGAGATAAAGTAAGTGGCCACACTGTGTCCAACATGTTAGTTATTTAATATAATTTTGTACAAACGAAATAACTCACTCGTAATTGAGGGTTTGCACTTACGTCACGATTAAGTTGATTTAGACGAGTTATCCGGATGGGCAGCCATATTGGCGATACCCGGATGTAAACAACAGCGCTGATTGCACGGTTAATGTACTACTGAATATGTTGTTCTGCTAATTTGTGCTGTCAAAACCACTGAAAAATAAACGTGTGTAAGTTAATAGGTGATAAAGATACGTACACTCAGTATTAATTAAGATATTAGCCTAGTATTTCACCTACCTGACTGGAAAAGAACAAACACGAATGTAGTCAAGATTCTTGCTCTGAAAATCCTAGTTGAGTTTGACCACAAACACCTTTTGTTCCTCAGACAGTTTTTTCACTCTTCTCCTTAATTTGTTGTAACCTATAGTACTCCAAATGTTTTTTTCCCAGTCCGACAGATTAGTACAGTCCAAAACATGACAATAATTGATGATTTTCATCAGAAATAATCAGCAAAATATGCGAGTTTCCTTCGGTTCAGTGGCATCGTTTACGTTCAGCGCCGCCAATATGACCGATTGATGACGCGTTTAAAACACTCTGTTGTGCTGTTGCTGTGATCACCTGTCACCTCGTGGCCACGGCCCAATGTCAGCCATGCTAATATTCGAATATAGCGTTTTTGCTAGTATAATATTGCTTAAACACATCATAAATGAATCATCTTTTCTGCTTTGGCTCCAGGAGGAAAAGAGACCGTTTAGTGGATTAGCCCTACTTTTAACAGATTGACAGCTTGTGGTTGCACTACAGATGGTGTAGGAACAACTACGCAACTGTTCCATTCATACTAAAAGATTGGGCTACCAGGTCACAGCATATTCCTGCCTGTTGGCCCCAGCACAGGCCAAACGATCCTCTAGGCGAAACCACAAAGTGAGCAACCAGGTCACTTTGTGCTGGAATTCATCGAGTTCAGGGGTAAATGAGGTTCTATCAGCTGGCTGGCCTTTGTTTGCCTTGAACGCGCTGAAATAACGAATCAGAGAGAAGGTTCGTCAGGCAATAATGTAATAAATGTGGGAGAGAGGAGAGGAGCAGACATCTGCTTTCATAAACCAAATTCAAACACTTAATCGTCTCTCGTATCTCATTTTACATGGCGCTCAATCCAACCCACAAATCCCTCTGAAAACCACAGCTTGGATCCGAATCCATCAAGTTAAAAACAAATGTGTGTTGCCATGGCAATATGATAACCACTGACGGTTCCTCTGAAATTCTATCCACGGATCCCAAACACTTGTCACGTCATCAGAAGGTAAGCATTTCCTTTTGGTATTGTGGCCGCTGTGGAGAGCAACAATCAAGTTCCGGAAATCACAGATATTTTCTATATAGTAGAATTGATTTTGAACAATAACTTACAAACCTTTAAGGCACACCAACTGTTAGATATCAAATAAGCTTTTGTTGAAGCTATTTGCATTATTACTTGAACTTATTTGTTAAATAATTCTGTTTAAATAAAATGCATTACCTATGGTACAGAGAAACCAAAAGAACATCCTAGCATCACTCTGAATGACGCAGAGTGAGTTTTTTTAAGTATTGCTATTTAAATACATTAAATAGTCATTAAAAACCCTGTCTAAGCACCACCTGTGGCACTCAAAGATGTGAGCTTGCAGTCGATTCTGAAGGAATTGGGTTTAAGCGGACTAAATGATTGAAGAAGTTCAGCATACTTTAGCAGAGACAAGTCTGTTGTTTTCATCAGAAGATCAAGTTATAAGATTCTGATTAAAAATTACAAATAATTAAATGTACAAAATAGATAATACATTTTCTTTGTGTCGGCTTTAATGTACTTACTGCAAATGGATAGTTCACCCAAAAATGAAAACACATTCAGGACCCACAAAGGTAGTAAGGACATTGTTAAAATAGTCCATGTGACATCAGTGGTTCAACCTTAATTTTACAAAGCTACGAGAATACTTTTTGTGTGCAAAAGAAAACAAAAACAACTACTTTATTCAACAATTTCTTCTCTTCCGTGTCCGTCTCGAATTATGTCGAATTGTCCGTTTTGACGAGTATTCATGTAAACACACTCGGTTACATCTTAGAATATTGGACGTTTATCAGTACATTGCATCCGTGCATTAGGTTTTAAAGGGACAGCATCCTAACTTAGTTGCTATTGTTTGTGGCATTGATGTTAATCAAGCAACAAAAGAAAGACAGAAAATCACTTACTGCTCTTGACTGACTCACTTTAGGAGCCCTAATAAAGATTAATCTAAATTTATTTATATAAATAAATGTCAGCTTGAAAGAAGTAAGAATGTGGTAAACAAGTTGCTGTAAAGAATGTATAATTAGCCTATATAACCACTGGCATTTCATTGAAAAGAAGACAATGTTTTTGTTTCTTTATGAGAAGTGGTTTCATTTAATTTTAATATAAATGATAAAACCTTAATATCAAACCTATACAATGTAGGGATGTAATGATATGTGTATTCGTATTGAACTGTTCGGTACGAGGCTTTCGGCTGGGTATGCATAAACCAAACGATTCGTTGGACTAACCCCATTACATTTGGAAAATAATAGAGTTTAAAGTGTGTGAAAACACACTACTTTAGTAGGGTTAGTGATGGTAAGGTAGTTCATTAGAGTTTTCCCTATTTTCATCGCTTTTAAATTTCTTGTCAATGCCTGTGCGCATTTTACTTCCACTTTCGAATTAGCAGCAATTCGGTGTCAATTGATTAAATTGACAACAACAAAACAGTATGATGAACTCACTTATATTAAACATTGAATGTTTAATTTATTAACAAAACGAATACAAATACACCATGCTATAGGCCTAATATAAAATAACAAATAACTTATACAAAGTCTAAATATAAAACACTGAAAATCAGCAAACATGGTAAAACCAAATAAATAAGAAACGAATGTTTAAAAAACCTTCCAAAATCATCTTGCATAAACGGCAAAAGTCAAAAGGCCTTCCAAAGTCTAAAACATTTTTTAAAGCAAGCTTTTGTATTTCGTTTCGAAACTAAATCTCTCGCCTTTTTCCTCACTCGTCCACTCGACTCACGTGATAAATAAAATGCAACTCCTGCCGCTGATAAGAGATGCGACTGTAGTTCGGCACACTGCATTGTTCAAAGTAAAAAGATCATACTTTATAATGTTAGCTTTAATAAAAAAAAAAAAAAAGAATTTCTTCTGGCATTTCTTTCTTTTTGCTGTATCGAAAACGTACCGAACCGTGATACCACAGTGTTGTATCGAACCGTGAATTTTGTGAACCGTTACACCCCTAATACAATGAGTTTGTAAATATTCGAGAAATGCTTAATAAATGCATTACACTTGTAAATAAACCCATTAGATTTTAGCAGACTAAATCGACCGTAGATTTAGTCGACTGATCTCTACTCTCGTGAACGCGTGAAGACTGACAAAGAAGAAATGCTTGAATAAAGTCGTTATTTTTGTTTTCTTTGAGCACAAAAATATTTGTGTAGCTTCAAAGTTACAGTGAACCACTGATGTCATATGGATTATTTTAACAATGTCCTTACTACCTTTCTGGGCCTTGAACGTGTCATTTGCATTGCTGTCTATGCAGGGTCAGAAAGCTCTCGGATTTCATCAAAAATATCTTAATTTGTATTCCCAAGATGAATGAATGTCTTATGGGTTTGGAACAACATGAGGGTGAGTAATTAATGACAGAATATAAATTTTTTTATCCCTTTAAAACCGCTACAGAACCAGAATCGTCAAGACGAACCGGAACCAGAACTGTTTAAATCTTTAACGATAGGCCTACATCACCGTACAGCCACTTTTCAGCGACTGGTCGTACTGTGAAAGAAAGTGCAAGCACAAGCCTTGGTCCTTAGAAGACTCCTACTTATCCAGGAGAGCCCTCATGAAAATACATTATCTCCTGGAATCAAAAAGTGCACTCCTTCCTTTTGTTCTTTTCGCTTTGTCTTAAATAGTGAATAGGATTAGGCCTCTAAGCTGTGCGGAAGCTCTCAACCTGGTTGAAGCTGCTTTGATCATGATGTTTTTTTTTAGTCATTAAAACTACTCGCCAACTTTGGAGGCTTAAGGCATTAGGCCTTTGAAGGAAGGCTTGCATAGTCTTTCTTCATCTTGACAGAGAGCATCTGCTGGAAGAAATGCATACGCGTTCTCTATCAGAACACTGCCATCTTTCCTACCAGGCTGACACTGGATGACTAAAATGCTCCAAATAAAAACCACCATATTCTTCCTATATGATGTATGCTCTAATCATGAACTAAAAGGCATATTCACAGAACTCTGGCTCACCCCCACTACTAAACGTAATCCAGCCACCAGATGGCAGTCTTGGGTTAAAATCGTGCCTAACCAAATATTGATAATTAAAAGTAGATTTTGGGAAGGTGGTTATATTCCCTCAAAGTCCTTTCAGGAATTTCTCAATGCTCTCTCAGAACGTTATTGTATCCTTTGGAATAGTGTCCCTTGTGTGAGAGTATGTGGAAGAGGCTGACATTGATTTCTCCAAGCTATATGCAGCTGGTCCAGCACCAGCCACGTTCAGCGCTACCAAAGCCTCGTTTCAGACCACATTGAACTTATTCAAACAAAGCCAGCAGACCAGGAGAGCAGTAGCATGTTATGATTGCGGATGGCGGTGTGCTTATGGGCTCCAAGAATCATACAGGCTTGTCTTTCGGGCTTGAAAGAGTGTAGGTTCATTTCTCCCCCCCTTCTCTGTGCACTCATTTCTGTCTCACCTTTACACCCAGGCACAATACGCCCTACTGTTACACATGGAGCACATGCAAAAGTCTCGGGAACTGCAAGAAATCTTCTCTTGGACTCTTCAACTTGTTCTCTTGTCATGTGAGGTGACTCTGCAAAAATGTAATGATTTATGAATTAGTAATTAAAACTTAAAGCATGTGTTTTTATTTGTCTTTGATCGAACTGTTCTACCTTTTGGCCTCACACCTTCCTGCCCAAACATAGCATAATTGACCTGAGAGGACCTTTGTTCCCCCTTTATAGAGTCTCCTGTGCTTTTCTTGGAAAAAAACACAGCTCACGCCGTCTTGTGTTCTCCTTGCACTTCAGTTTCCCATGCTTGTCTTCATCTTCAGGGTTCAACTGTTGAAGCACAAATAGCATTGCGTCCGTCTCCCCCACCACACATGCGTCACGGTCGAGCGAAGGAAGTTCCCCTGTAGCGTTAGGAATGGGACTGCAGATTATTATCCTGGCGGAGTCAATGAAACGGTCTATATGAGCACCTGTACGTTTTTTTTTTGTCTCACACTCAAGCGTCCTGCAACGAAAACTGCCAGCTCCTGCCGATTGCCGACCTTTGGCTCAACTTTAGGCCAGCTTGGCAGAACACCACACCAAAAACACTGATACAATGCTTTGCAGAAAGAGGGAAAAAACTGGGGAGAGAGAAAGAGAGTCTTGTTTCCCACAATTGTTAGTCTGAGTTCTAACCCAAGTGACCTATAAAATAAGACACAGCGGAGTACGTACAGTGACAGTGCATGAAAAATAGGACTTTATTTATTGAAAAAGGAAAACAGAGACACTCTCCAGTTGACTTCTGTCCAGGTTACATCTCTGTCATCCAGAAGAACAGCTTTCGGTCCCCACCGATAACACACAGAGGCAGGGTCCTATGCCAGCTTAGACCAGCCCCCACAGATGCAGAACCAATCATCACTGGCTGCAATGGCAATTGTATACTGTGAGACTTGAGGTAGATGCGAAATGCAAATCTGTTTCAAACTCAAACAGCAAATTTTACAAACCTGTGGATGGCCCAGATGATGCACCAATAACTGACTGTTGATTTTTCCCGGATAGCCCGTGGTAGCGAAAAGATTCTCGTTTGCCCTTGACCATCTGTAGAAGACAGGCCAAAAGGATTCCACAATGGACGCAGTCCAGCAAATAAAATAATGAATTATCTG
This sequence comes from Cirrhinus mrigala, assembly GCA_036247105.1. NCBI lineage: Eukaryota > Metazoa > Chordata > Actinopteri > Cypriniformes > Cyprinidae > Cirrhinus > Cirrhinus mrigala. Next base: position 25,158,213 of record CM070010.1, read on the forward strand.
ATCATTAGTAAAAAAAAAAAATACCTGAAATGTCTCGCCTTGTCAACATGAGCTGGTCTCTTCTCGAGTGGATAACTACAGGCAAAACACATCATTGTCATTTACCGACAGTTTAATTCACTCCACCTTTACGTCATGGTCAACAAAACCACTCATTTGAATGTTGTAATGGTGATTTAGTGTGGAGGAGTCCATGTAAGACTTTTAAGGTTTTAAGGCTTGATTCTCTGCAAAGCAGATGTGTTTTGCACATCATGGACAAATTCTTGATTCTTAGAAAGATAAACTAAATTAAATGGAACAGGGGAGATAGCATACAATGTACCTGGGTCATGTCGACCGCACAATAGTTCTGCTTTAAAGGGGTTATGACTTGAGAAACCAAGTTTCCCTTGATCTTTTGACACAGAAGAGGTCTTTGCATGCTTGATACTAAGTTTCAGAACTTAAAATGTCCTCACCATCAATAAAAAACCATTTATGTAATAACCCTCAGAAAATTTGGCTCGTTTGGATCCAAGGTGCAAGGTTGTCTAGTGTTGCAAAGTCTGCGATTTTTCAGCGGAATCGGGCTACTTTAACACTGTTGCTGCAGGTTGTTTTTAATGTCAGCGGGTTGAAGCGACCATAATAACGTCATATTTAGCCCCTGAAAAATGAATTTACTAGAAGAACCCTAACAAAAAGAATGTGTATTTTATCCCCTGGAATGCGATTTTTAATGAGGGACTCCCCTCGAAATGCAATTGGGCTATTTCTGAGTAGCAATTGGGTAGGTTTTGTTGTGAAAACCTGGCAACCCTGGTGACATCACCTGGGTGCAGTAGTTTGCATAAACACCACCTCCAGAGCAAGACATCGACGAATAGTCTTCTTCTCACCATAGGCCACTTCACTTCAGTCACTTAACGGCTTGACACTTGATTACGCTGAATGTGAGTGTTGCATGGCGTTAAAAGCAAATAAAAACTACAATCACTGCCGCTATCTTGTCTAAACTGGATACAGTATACAGATGTGCGTTCGCCTTCTGACATGATCCACACGTTTGAGTCGGTCATCAACAGGGCAAATGGAGTGAAAGAATGTTTGCTTTGACGTGTTTGGTTTAAACAGTTTGTTCGCGTCTTTGTACAGACATCAGAAGGATCCCAGCATAAGGAACAAGTGGATAGTTTATTTTTAATGGCATTCCAGATTGTGTCTTGTTTTGTAAACAAGGCACAGTGCCATGGAGAGTTCACTAAGAAAAAATTGTTGAAAGATGAAGCAGTACAAGATTTGACTGCAGCTGCATCACAAATGGTAAGTAAATGATTTCTTAATTTTTTGTCTGGAAATGACAGTTATATTGTGATCATGTTGACAAAACACTCACATGCAACAGCAAGAGGGTGCTGATACTATATATTATGCAATGACGTTAGCCAATCATAACAGTGGCCGATTACTGACAAGCCTTAAAGGACCCGGCCCTTAAAACAAGTCGTTTTAGACAGAGGGTCAGAATTTTTCCACATATTTGTTTTTTTGTGCAAGAAAATCCATGTCATAACCCCATTAAAAGCAGCTCACTACACAAACATAATGCACCACAAACATTGGTTTCGACCACAGAGACAAAGTTGTGTTTACCTGGAGCGGGTAATGTCCCAGATCACCCAATCGTTGGCCACCACAGCTCCAACCTTAATAGTGTTTGTGAGACACCAGTCAGCTGACATGAGCGGCACCTGCCCGCTGTCCAGAGACAGAATGGCGTGTTGTGTGACAAGGTCATAGAACCGTATAGTGCCTTTCTTCTCCGCCACCATCAACTGTATTAAACAAATATATATATCACATTAATAGTTTGCATCAAGATCTACATCCTATATGACCATAAGTTCTGTCAGAGTTTTGCTACTGACCTTAAAGTTGTCCTCGGGGTGCCAACAGACACTTATACCAGGGGAACGCAGTCTGAATAAAATGGTTTCATTACCATCAAGGTCCCACACTCTTTAAAAAGGAAAGCAACAATATGATCTTTAAGTATCTGTACATTAAGTATCTGTAATACATGTTCACCACAGCATGTATCCTGCATGATGGCCAAAAGATAGTACTTTGATCAAAACATAATAGAAGGTTTTTTTATGATAAATGGAGATAAAGTCTCTGAAACTACTAGGGATTGAATCAAGATGTGCACTTTTTGTGTGGATGGTTTTTTTCCCATATTAGTTCTCGGAGTTAAGAAATTCAAAATTTAATCCAAATTATTAAGTGGTGCAATAAAGTTGGAGGTCATGGTGACAGAGCAAATGGTTTAGCAACAGGAAAAAATAATGAGTTATTACATCACCCCTGTCCCCATGTGTTCTTACCCTTTAAAACACACACACACACACGCACACACACACAAACAGAGGACGTCTGATAGTAAAAATCAAATGAGTTGGTTGCTAAAAAAAAAGCACTGTCAGAAACAGGACACTAATCAAAAGCAGCATAATCCGTAGAAGAACTCAATTAGGTGCACAAAAGGAAGTCTAAAAAACTAAAAATATCTTCTTGCCAATAAAAAAAGCATAAACCACACCTAAAATAAAACAACAGGATGTCTGAAGACTACAGAGTTTTGAATACAACTTAAATAGATACATATTTCAAGCTACTGATGAGAAGACAGTAGGGCTGGGAAAACAAATTAATGCATTGCAAACTGAGAAATGATTCTTCATCGATTTTTAACAGCAGATGGCTTTAGAAACAACTGTACTCTGCTTGATTCCAATTCCTTACACACACTTGAACCTAAAATAATCATTCATAAAGTTCTAAGAACCAGCATGATGGTTCCTACAGAACCAATTTTCCCCCTCGTGCCGTTATCCTGGTTGCATTTACAAATGTCAACAACTGGTGAATGGAGGATGCCGCAGTTGGAGCTGTTTTTGTTGTGGGTTTCGTGATAACAGAGATGAAATGTAATGCACAATTTACGTGAAAGAAAAAGCAGGAAAATTTTACTAAATTTCCTATGACGACTTGCAGTGTTGCATATCATCGAGGCTGAGAAAAGAATGCAACGCTGCAAACAACAGGTAAATGCCGTTACGTCACTGGTAGTTCCTATAGAACTGTTTTAGACCCTACTCCCAAACAGAGTTCCTTGAACTAAATACGTTCCTAGTTCCTGTGGTGCGAACACGCCAAACGCAGGAACTCCAATAGTTGTAGGGTCTATGAAAAGGTTCCTCCGGTCCGAAAGCCCCTATGCTGTACCAGGTGAACTACAGGAACCCTTGCTTGCAGCTGACCTGAAGTTCCACTGAGAAGTAGGACTGCCAATACCACCCAGTGTTTTCTTCCCAGGAACACAAGATTTTCACTCCAAATTTGGCCTCGAGGAAGTTTGTGAAGGCACGCTAGGGCAAGTACAGATACAGCAAGAGGCCTGCAAGCAGATGCAATAAATCATTTGGACGGAGAAGACTGGAGATCAGATTCTGGATGGTTTCACTGGAGATCAGATCTTGGGTTTACCACATCACAGAGGGCCGAGTGAAGAGAACCACAAGTTCTCTCAAATGAGTTGAAACTGTGGAGGTTTTCTGGGAAAGTGTGGGGGAAGAGAAGGAGAGGGGGGGAAAAGAAGCCCTCCATTAATAGGAAAGACGCACAAGCGCTTGGTTGATGAGGTCATTGAGAAGTCTTCATCAAATGAATGCCAAAAGCACTCCAAAGCCTGTCTGAATGTCAACCGTGCAGTTGGGTAGATTAATATCTGCAGCTGGGCGGTACTTGGAGGACATGCCCCATGCTCAACAGCTCCCAGACGAGGGTCTTTGTAAGCACCTAAGCTCTGTCCAGCGTCTGTTTGCCAGGAACTCCTGAACTGTCTCCTCTTGTCTGGGGCATCTCTCCTCTGATCAAGCTCCTTTGCTGAGCATGAGTGAGGTTTCAGACCACACCACACAAACATGGTTAAAACCCCTTTACTCAGAACCCCTCGCCAAGCAAGAGTTCAATTGCACGCAAAACCAAAACCGCCAGCCTTGACAACCACGAGGGTATTCAAGAGGGCGAAAAGTTAGCTCTCTACAATCCTGACAAAGCCAAATGAGGATTAAGACACTAAGCACACAAACACAGTGGGAAACATCACAGACAACGTGCTACTGCTATTGCGTAAGGCTCTTCAATGACTGACGCAGCATTGTGGAATAACATGCAGCAGCCATGCACAATATGAGTTGAAAGCGAGGGAAGTGTTTGAAGTCACGAAAGATCTAAGAGAGAAAACAAGGGGAGGGTCTGTCTGGCTTGTCTGTGTTTTCCCACACTGCACAACCGGGAAGCTGACCTGAGCATGCGATTTGATTTTTCAGATGGGGCAGGGGTGAGATATGCCGAAATTGAGTTAAGAACTGTTGAAACAAACATTTATGGTGGCGACCGGGTCAGGGACTAATTCCTTGACAGAGATGGTGTGAATAACAGATCTGACCTGACCTGTTTAAACAAACAGCGTTAGTGGTTTTGTTTACATTCAGGTGCTCTCTGCAGCCAAAACGACACTTTTTTGTGGTCTAGTATAATTTATCAATCATGAAGAGAATAAAAAGTTTAAAACCGCAAACAAAAACAGATGTGAGGCGGACAAAACCAACCCGAAAACACTCATCACCAGACTCACTTCATATGACCTAATGGCTCGGTTTCAAAATCTAGTGAGCTGGTTCATAGTAGTACTATAAGAGGTACATATTCTAAGGTATTAGGTAAAGAAGGCACTAAGTTGTCCCTTTACTGCCCCAGTAAAAGCTGTTGTACCTCTAAAGCAGTGGTGTCCAAACTCAGTCCTGGAGGGCCTCAACACATCTGCCAGGATGTTTCTAGTATGCCTAGTAGGCACTTGATTAGCTGGTTCAGGTGTGTCTAACTGGGGTTGAAGCTAATCTCTGCAGGACACCAGCCCTCCAGGACCAAGTTTGGGCACCCCTGCTGTAAAGGTTGTGCAGACAACCTCTGAAGGCATCACATGTGCCTTTGGAAAGCAGTCGTAAAAAGTTAGCAGTAACATTTTGCCGCCTTCCAAGGGACCTTGTGTTAGTAAAATTCGGTATTGAAAGTATCCTTCTAAGAAAGAATTTTGATCATCTTAGATTTTGTGTTAGTCGTTTAACAGCATACTAAGTCCAAACTCTACTGCCAGGTCCATTTAAGACCATCTTCCTACAGAGTTTAGAGCAGACATAAGACACACATTTTCTGCCAATCTCATGTTAATCTTAAGTACTTATAGCAGTGGTGTCCGGTGTCTTGCAGAGTTTAGCTCCAACTTGCCTCAACAAGTTGGGACAACTTAGTGCCTGGTAGTTTTTAGTATGCCTAGTAAGACCTTGATTAGCTTGTTCAGTTGCGTTTAATTAATGTTGAAGCTAAACTCTGCAGGACAGTGGTGCTCCAGGACCGACTTTGGACACCCCTGATGTAGGGGGTGTGCGATAATGACAAAAAAAAAAAAGACATCTCTATATTTTCAGAAATTTTGTTTCTAACGATAATTGGAAGATTTTTTGCCAGGTTTAGGACTGCCATGGATAGCTGACTCCCAAAACTTTTGACTTTCTTCATATTCTGAGAGATGGTTAGTTTGCAGGAGTAACAGAAATTAACTTAAGAAAATTAAATTAAACAGATTTTTACCTTTTTTGGGCATTTTTACCTTCATAAGCCCAATTTTTTTCCAACCCAATTAAATGTATGCATCATCTTTTGTGTCAAATGTTTACATTTGATCGATAAATTCAGATAGTAATGATATTTGAAATGGTTTGGGGGAAAAATACTAGGTAAAAATCAAATATACTTTAAATATAAACCAAAAATTGCCATTAGATGGCAGCAAGTTTCTGCATGAGGAGTCATTGAGTCATTCATTCAACTGATTCATTCAAACGGTGATTCATTCATTAATGAAACACAGTCATGTGTTGCTCGAAGACGCAAAACAGTTCTGCTGTGGCTTTGTTTGAAAATATTTTCATTGATGAAATGGAGCAAAAGCAGAACCTTGTTTCTAAAATGTAATGTCCTGCAGTAGTCTAACCTATATCTCATAGTGTATGAGACGTATGTATGCCTCCTGAAGGCGTGCTGTGGGAGGAGCTAAAGAGTCATGAACACGCAATCTTCCGTTAACTCAAATGAAGCACGTTGATAGGCGTGCTTTTGCTATCGTTCTGGTTGACGTGTGCATGCACTTTTCCGGGAGAAGTGTCCATACAAGGAATTCCGCCATTTATGACGCCATACTCGGGGAAAAAAAAAAATCAAAAAGAGAACCCTAAAAGAGTGTCTTTGGCACAGAAACACTTCGTCATACGTCCAACTCGTTTTTTGAGACTTTAGTCATGTTTAGCATGAGAATCCAACTCTTTAGCAGTGTAAATAAGTCTGAATGCTTCAAACAGCACTAGACATCTCCTCTAACTCAAGCCTGTTCAAACACAACTATCTGTAGAGTGGCACACCAGGAGGTTAGGAATCAATTTGTAGCCAAATCTCCTTTACCCATCACATGAGGAGTGCTATTTGTGTACCAGGTGGAGACCTATGTTCGAAATAAGTAACTTATGATGTTCTATTTTGGGTCAAACACCTTTTCTATCCTAAAGAACTGTTGGCACAAAACAACAACTCTCCCTGTACCTGTCTTCCTATGGAACTGCAGGTATGCCTCATTCTCCTAAGGTAAACTCTGTCAACAGCATTTCCTTATATGACCTGCACTCCCTAAAGTAATCTGTAGGTGGCACTGAGGCCTGCAACACTACTGTAGCAAAAAACTGCTCTGATCTTCAAAGGAAACAGGTTGCAGTCTTTCCCTGACACACACACACACACACACACAATTACGTAACGCTAGAGGAGATCTGAAGCAGTTTGAAATCAAGGCGATGCTATGATTGAGGTGGTTGATCAAACCCTCAGTGGCGATATCTTAAAAGGCAGGCATGATAAAATTTAAATACCTATGTGGAGAACAACCCTGCTGAAAAGAACAGCATGAATTTCGATTGGTCTGCTTACGGAGGCTGCAAGTTAAGTAGTAGCCCAGTAGTGAGTCCAGCATCCTTAACATATGCTGCTGACCAGAACAGGTGGTCTTTTTAACAGGGAAGGTGTGTCACACATGCATAAACTTTCCAGCTGAGAGCCACATCTGTATCAAAAGCTCAGTTTGTGTGGCCTGACTGGAAAAGGTTCATTCTCTTTCTCTAACACTAACCTTAGCTTTCTCTTGTTCCACCTCGCTGTTCCTCCTGCGTCCCATATTTTCCCAACGTGACAGAATTTAAATCTTTCTGCAGATGGAGCGCTCTACTGTTTTCTCTGGCTCCACAGGAGAGGGAGACTGAGGCTTATGGCGGATGTTTCCTGCTTCGATCCCTTCAGTGGCCCCTCTGCTCTCCCACCAAACACACTATCTCTGACACAAAATCTACTGACCAAAGCTACGTATATCAGCTATCTGCATCTAAATTCTGATGGGTATGTGTAAACTACGGTTTTGGAGGGCACTCTGGGTAACATTTGGCTGTTTTCCTTATGAGCACGACCACAGCAAGACACCAAATCTCAAATCATGATATCAAATCTCTCATTTGAGCTGGCAGTTCAGTATTGGTAATATATGGTAACTGCAGTGGTTTGCACCTTACTGTGCTGTCGGGTGGGCCATGATTTATTCATAAGAGATGGTTATTACTTAATCAAAATAATAGGCTGCTTCTAACTGGGCCAGTCTTAGGGGTGTTAGGGATTACAAAAGGGGTTTCAGCACATCCAGGTTCCAGCAGAGAAGCAGAGAAGCCCATTATTGCCGAAGCTGCAAACTTGAAACGGTCTCACCCCTGACTATGATAAAGATCTGTGATTCCTCCTTTAATTACAGGCTGAAGTTCCACCAACGTCAATAAAACAGCTGTGAGAAGAGCCATGGACCCAGCGCACTCCTATTCTCAATGTTGCACCACCCAGATGATGAGTGTATGAAAACATTATTGCAACGCAATGGGTCAGTGCTGACATTAGTTCACATGCTGACACTGGCGGAAATGCACTGGATTCGAAACAGATCCTGAAACAACCCAGCGGAGATGTCGAATGACATGAAAGATGATGGTTAATATCAAGAAAGGGATACAGAAACGGCAAAAGCACCTGATCGTGTTGAGAAAACATGGTTACACCATCCAAACTTTAAGACGTATATCATAAAACTCTCATGGCGAGGTCTGCATAATGGATCCAAATAGCTCAATTTTGGACGCCTATAAGGAAAACTACCGTCTTGGTGCTCGTCCACCTTGAAGCCATTAGGGTTTGCGAGCTGGGAAGAGAAAGGCCAGGCCATTGAGTTGTGGCAGGCCACAGCGCTGCAACATCCAGGTGTGTCAGTTACACGGTTCTGACGCAAAAGGGAAGACCCGAGACTCCAGGAGTGCTCTCTTACATTACCTCTGACTGCCAGGAAACCGCACTTACCTCAGTGGCTGATTGGTGGGGCCACATTCGAGGAGCTCGTTAACTGTGGCCGTGGAGAGGAAAAGCCACGGCTGCTGATTGGATTTCCACGTTTAACCAATTACTTAGAAAAACTCTGCGAGCAAGTGGCGGTTGACGCTTACGCAGAGCAACGGCGAGCCGTGTTGTGTTTAGTGTCGAGTTTCAGTGTGGAAATTTGGTCAAGACTTTCTGCATCATTAACAGAGAACAGAACGCGCTCACACACACACGCACAAGTATTTCACTTTCTCACACTCATACACTCGGACTGCAGCGCAACTAACCTGCAAGTGTGGTCATCGCCGACAGAGGCTATTCGCTTTCCTTCTGCAGGCTCAAACACTAGATGATTGATGTAGCTGGTGTGGCCTTCAATCACCTAGGCAACACAAGAAATCAGAGAAATCGAATACAACGTTCATACGCTGAATCGTCAGCCAAGGACAAAAAGAAACGTTACTGTACAAACGGGTGTACAATAAGGCTACAGCTGATATTATATCTTGATATTTTTCAGCTTTTTGGGCCTCATTCATGAAACACAAGCAGAACGAATTTTTGTGTAATCGTTCGTAAAACCGCTCTGACGTAAACTTTCAAATTAATGAAAATGTTTGTATTTTCAAAATGTTAGTTGGTACGAAAGAAACGTACACCTGCTCTCTACCACATGCAAATGGTGCGTAAAACGTTCTGTGTTCTTTTTGGCAAACTGATGACACTGAATTTTGATGCGCTGCCATAAGAATATTTTACAAGTTTGTTTGCTTTCTTTTTTTGTAGCTGAGAGTTACTAACTGTTCAACTTTGGGTAAAACGCAGTTTTTGTCACTGTCACTTTTTACCTAGCCTCAGACATCACGCCCACGGACCGTTGGCTGAACTTCTAATGCATACGTCACACAAAAGTGGAAACACTTCAGGAGTTTAAAAGTCATCATTGGATTAGTTAAATTATACCGAATTTCCAGGAGATGTGCGTGTTGCATTCTTTAACGTTCAGCCTGAAAACAAAGATGCTGTGATGCCAAGCCCCCTCACAAAAGAAGAAAGTCGTCGAGTAGTGCTGTCACGATTCCCCGATTCATTTCGAGGACTCGTTTTTAAAAAATCCTCGATTGCATTTTGCCCGTGTCGAGTAACCGGTAAAATACTGGAAGTGCCACATTCTACAGACAAGTCTGTGAAACGCATTATTAGACCATTACGCATTATTCAACCTACACAAACACAAGAGAATACATCAGTATCTTTCTCAATATACTTACTGTTTATTGCGATTTAAAAATAAAAGTTTAAACAGTTTAAGAAATGACTGTGGCATTTCTGTCATAACTTCTATGTCAAATGTCATAACTTCTTAAGTTCTGTCATGACTTAAATGTTGTTTAGTCAATATTAAAGAAGGATTAGATCACACAGTAAAGTGTAAAAGCAATAGTCAGGCCGTTGGCACCCTCTGCAGTCATTTGTTATAATGTGTAATGTACGTTAGCGCTATTGTTTATAATACATTATGTATTTTAACAATTTTGTTCAGTAAAACTATTTGGTTACTTGCTCTTGATACTTTATTTGAACTATTATTGCCTTATTGCTATTGTATGTATTTTTTTAATTATTTTAAAGGCAACATTGTTCACTTAGGTCAATTTTTATTAATTTAAAACAAAAAACTAATTCGAATTATCCGAATACTTGATTAATGGTCAGAATAATTGACAGATTACTCGATTACCAAAATAATCGTTAATGATAGCCCTACTGTAGTGTTTACTAAATGCTGGATTTTCAAAAGCAGGGGAAATATTTAAAGTTTGCAGCCACAGAATCTTTAAAATACATTCAAGAGTTTTACACACCGGTCTGTTATTGTGGGGACATTTCCACACCACTAAACATGACGCGGCACAAAACGAAACATTGGTTATTTAACTGTCAGTCATTCAGCCATTCAAAGCGACCAAGGTTCCCAGACATTCTTCCATCAGTCTACGCAAGACTACTTTTTACCAATCAATGGAGGAGGAACGGGACAAATACTACACCAGCTGACCATCCAACTTGTACAACGACTGAACAACAATTGAGAAATTATTATTACTGGATGTTGCATTTTTGTATTCAGTTATATTCTTCAAAATGAGATAGTAGTAACATTTCAGCAATGGATATTTCAAATCATAGCAACCAAAGCGTTCTCAAGCACCACCAGCTGGCCGTTTTTAGAAGAGTGCCTAGAATTTTTTCAGTTGGCTAAAAACGCTTTGGTGGACACACGTTAGGTTTGGCTAATAGGCATATGGCCTATTAGCCGTTTTTGCATTTATAAAATATACTGGAGCCAAACCTAAGAAGGGAGTCCAGAATATTTCACTGCATTCCTGGACACGTAATTTTACGTAGTTGTAATTCATAGGTGGGGATTATGCTAATTGTGAATGAGCGCCCTATTTACGAATGATTGAAACTCATACACGTTTAACTATCAAATAAACCAATAAGCACCAAGAAGCCATGGTTTACAGTGAACTTATAACAGCTAAGGGGCATTGTTAGGCACGACGTGAAGCGTTATAACAAACTTAGGTGTTATAAATTCATTGTAAACCATGGCTTCACAGGGCTTATTGCTTTTACGGTTATTCCATATACGTAGTAAGATTTCACAAAATAAAACAGAGCAAATAAAGTGTAATAATATTAATAAAAACATTATTCTTCCGCAAACAATGTAATTCCTTCGAAACGGTAGCAACAAAGTGGTTGCCGAGCAACACACAGACTTAAAGGAGAAGTCCACTTCCAGAACAAAAATGTACAGATAATGTACTCACCCCCTTGTCATCCAAGATGTTCATGTCTTTCTTTCTTCAGTCGAAAAGAAATTATGTTTTTTGAGGAAAACATTTCAGGAATTTTCTTCATATAATGGACTGATATGTTGCCCTGTGTTTGAACTTCCAAAATGCCGTTTAAATGTGGCTTCAAACGATCCCAAATGCAGCTGTAAATGATCCCAGCCGAGGAAGAAGGGTCTTATCTAGCAAAACGATCGGTTATTTTCGTTCAAAAAACACAATTTAAATACTTTTTAATCTCAAACACTCATCTTGTCTTGCTCTGCCTGAACTCTATGTATTCTGTTTCAAGACAGTTAGGGTATGTCGAAAAACTCCCTCAAAAATCATTTCAAAATCATCCTACATCGCTGCAGAAGTACCAACCCAGTCTTTGCAAAGTGAGCATGCAAAGAAGATCAAACACCCTTAACAAAAAAGGTAAAACAGCGATATAGGATGATTTTGAAGTTGAGGGAGAACATGAGATGGGAGTTTTTCGACATACATCAACTATCATGAACCAGAAAAAAACAGAGTCCAGGCAGAGTAAGACAAGACGAGCGTTTGACATTAAAAAGTATATAAACTGTATTATTTTGAAAACAACCAATCGTTTCGCTAGATAAGACCCTTCTTACTCAGCTGGGATCATTTACAACTGCATTTGGGATCGTTTGAAGCCGCATTTAAACTGCATTTTGGAAGTTCAAACTCGGAGCACCATTGATGTCCACTATGGAGAAAAATGCTGAAATGTTTTCCTCAAAAAACATAATTTCTTTACGACTGAACAAAGAAAGACATGAACATCTTGGATGACAAGGGGGTGAGTACATTATCTGTAAATTTTTGTTCTGAAGTGGACTTTTTTTTTTTAACAAAAAAAATTTACAACAGCTTTGAACGCGACTCAACCAATCAGAATCAAGGACCGGAACTATCCGTTTTATTCATCTTTTTTCTCAGCAACCAATGATTAGTGCCATGAAGGATTCTAACTTCCGTTTGGGTGCTTTTGTGTTTTCCGGTCTCCATACAAATCCATGTTAAAATGGACTGATTTGAAACTTTTTCAATATAGCTATATATAAAATTGTGCGCAGGTTTAACGTAGGTATTATCAGCTCGGAAAAAATGTTAATTTGACTAAAAACACCAGTGACCAGAGAAATGTAAAGCACCGCTCCAGTCAGGCGAGACTTCCGCGTTCAGAAAAAAGGTGGATAATCTGATGTTTACGAAGCATTTGTGAATCTAGAGGAGAGTTTTCAGTAAGGTCTGTTTTAAGTGCAAATTTACTCCTATATTTACGCAAGTTTGATGAATGAGGCCTTTTGACAATGTTCTTTTCAAAGTGATGATGCTAATGGATAGTTCAATCAAACGTCATTTCAATTGATTCAACCCGTTTGATTCACGGAATATTCCTCCATCATAAAAATATATATATATATATATATATATATATATATATATATATATATAATATATATATTTTTTTTTTACATCCAATTAAAAGCACAATAAATCATTTTGATATTTACACAAATTATAGCAAATATATTGTGAATATACAGGAGAAGAAAGAGCTACCTTAACATCACAATTGTTTTGATGATCAGATGTCCACAGTCTAATTTTTCTGTCAGCCGCTGCGGTGCAAAACCTAAAATGACCAAAAAAAAAAAAAAAAAAAAAGGATAAAATAATACACTGCATTTGGTCACCATCATGTATGTGGGTGCGTAACAAACCACAGTCATAAGATAAAACACTGGAGAGATTACAAATGTTAAATACAAACAACCAAAGTCAGATTTTCATCACGCCATTTTCACATTTGTCTGTTCAAAATCCAACCAAACCTAATAAAACAGCTCTGCCACTAATCAGCAGCAGCAATTATTCACACAATTACACTAACTCACCTCTGACAAGAAAAACACTTTTAGTTAGAGAGTCGCACGCACATTTTTATGTTACCATACCACACACAGACACAAAATCGTCTTCCGTCTTATAACAAATAAAATAAAAATCACACAAGTGCTTGCCACGAAAGGTCCGATTACCATCACATAGTTCTATCAACATGTTCATTTGTGAGTTGTCTTTGGCTAGATTGTTGCGTAGATGGCGTAACATCACAACGGTACCAATCGTTTACATGCCAGCAGTACCAGCAGGCAACGAGTCAACCTGTCAATAACCTCTGACTCCATGTCAACCCACATGCGCAGGAAACCTTAATAAGATCTCTAGTACTCCGTTCCCAAGAGGTACACCTACAGTGAAGAAGAAAATAAACCCAAATAAAGGGCAGCGCACACAGTTGAGCACGCTACACCTTCCGCCCTGACCACAGCATGGCCAGGAAATAACTCTGCCCTTCCCATGCTGCTAAACCTACAGGAAACTTCCCTACCGGGAGCAGAACCCTCCCAAGTTCACAGCTTAACGAAGGACATGTCAGACTGACAACATCTTATTAGACTCTTGATACAAGCCAGATCAAGCTACAGCTGTGACAGACACTTTCCACTGCTTGACATGAACATACAAATCTCGGTAATGAATCGATCCCTGGAAAACGGCTCTCTCAGTGATAAAAGCATATTCTGAGAAAGCACATTTGTTTGAACAAAAATGAGTATGTTTGTGCGTGTGTGGTAAAATATCTCAACTCTCAAATATCCCAATTGACTGGAAGGGAAATTCAATAGTGCAATACAGAAAAAGCATAATTTATCTAACATTTAAAAGAATATCAGAATTTGTGCGGTAAAATAAATCAATTATCATATACTGTGTCTGAGCCTTTAATGAAAGGAAGGAACCCGGTCATAGATTAAGAACTGTATGGTGTCTGGCATCGAGATCTGCGCTCCTTCCATACATCATCATAATTCCACATCTTATATTACACACACAAAGTCACATTATAATCCATCAGTTTGATTTGGTTTCTCCTCTACGTAAAAAATCAGCACATGCTCAAAGTCGTACCTGATGACCGGAGGGAGCTTGTCCAGACGGGTTTCAGGGCTCCACGCGATAGCATCTACACGCACTCCATGCATGAACACTTTCAAAGAAGTGAACTCTACATCCTCGACCTCCGTGTCTTCCTCCTGCACAAATACAAATCACTGGACTGTGGGCATCTGTTGGATAGGTACATAGTCTGTGTCCAAAATCGCACACTTTCTGAGAAGGCATTAATACATATTCAGACATGTATGTTGCATGTTGTATGAATGTGAACAACATAATCATCTGCATCACTTCATTGTCATTTACCCTCTCTTGAGGCCTCATGGGATAGTAAAGCGTCTATTGGATGTGCACTTTCCGTCAGTAGTAGTCATCCAGCTACTTTTTGCCTACTATTTTATGAATACTGTAATTTTGGACATGCTACTCACAGTTTTTGAACAACACCATTGTGTACATTTTCTGAATGCCTGAATTTCCCAGATAGCGTATTACTACAAAATTTGTAGTATACAATGCTGTATCTTATAATTCCCATAATCTACATCCCATAATCCCATAAAATGACTTGACCTTCAATTTAATAATTTAAAGGGATAGTTCATCCAAAAATTAAAATTCTGTCATTAATTATTTACCCTTATGTCGTTCCAAACCTGTAAGACCTTTGTTCATCTTCAGAAAACAAGTTAAGATGGTTAAATAAAGTCGTTATTTTTGTATTCTTTGCGCACAAAAAGTATTCTCGTAGCTTTATAAAATTAAGGTTGCACCACAGATGTCACATGGACTATTTTAATGATGTCCTTACTACCTTTCTTGGCCTTGAATGTGTCACTTGCGTTGCTGTCTATGCAGGGTCAGAAAGTTCTCATATTTCATATTTCATCTTTGGAATGGTTTTGGAATGACAAGGGCATGAGTAATTAATGACAATTTTTATTTTTGGGTGAACTATCACTTTAATAAACTAGTGTGATGAATGAACAGAATACAATATAATGCTTTTAAAAGTCACTTTAAGAGTTTATTTCAAACTTCCAATATACAATAATGAAATTTACATTCAATGTGCAACTTTTGGTTGGTTGGATGCAAAATATTTTGCCAGTATAAAGCTAATGTTTAATGGTGGTCAATAGGAAACAACACTTTTTGGAACCCGAAAGTGTTCTGGTATGGCTAACATGACCATCCAATCCTTGACCCCTTGGTTTTACGAACCATTTTAAAAATTCATTTAAAGTGTATATTGCACAGTACGGAGTATGCTAGTAATCCTTTCTGAACACAGCCTTTGAGTTTCATGTAATGCTGCATTCTCGCCATGTCGTAATTACCATAGGCTCAAGATGACAACACGTGACTTTCTGTTTGGGGCTGTTCATATTCTCAGACTGGGAATTATGCGTTTCTATTCACCTTTTTTCTTCCCGTAAGAGCGGGCATTTGCACATTTTATGGGTCTGGCTTCCGCTCTCATCCGCGTCCAGCTATTTTTAGCTGTACAAAGCAGCTCATTTTGCTACTTGATATTGTAAATTGGTGTCTTACCATATTATTTTAATGTATTATCTTAATTATGAGCAAACTGGTTTGTAGTGAAAACAGTTTCACAATTTACTGCACATTGTTATTCTTCTCGTTATTTCCCTATAGTGGATAATGAACTGGACGTCTCACCCATAGGCTTACTTCCGCACTGAAGAAAAAGGTAAATAGCACCACTATCAAAGCCTAAATGAATCTGCAGTGGTCAGGTGGTATAGCGGTCAAATGGTAGGCGCTCTCAGAAAATCCACATCTTATAAGCTGTAATCACGAGTTCTAGGAGGACATGAACACTTTTTATATGTTGAAACCTTGAAATTATAGTAATTTCAACATGGCGTGAATGCACAAGTGTTTAGTTTCACCTACAAAAATTAACTATAGTTCTATTGTAGTAAAAGTGTAGTAACCATGTTTTTTTTGGCGTATTAATTACCATTTGGTGTATAATCACAGTTTTACTACAAATACCATGGGTAAACTATGGTTAGTGTAGCAAAACCATGGTTAAATTGTGGTTATCATAGTTTTTTTGGTTTTACTTGTAGTAAAACCATGGTTAATTTTCAAGGGCTGAACTTGTTCATCAATGTTTAAATCATAGACAGGTGTTTTGGAGCAGGACTATAACCCTGCAGTGAGGTACATCTCCAGAAGGTTAGCACTCTTGCCACACACTGATCAGTCTGGTGGATTACTGTACTTACCTTAAAACGACAAGTGCCCACGACCACATACTGGTTTCCTCCATACGCCAGAAGTGACGCAG
This sequence comes from Cirrhinus mrigala, assembly GCA_036247105.1. Classification (NCBI taxonomy): domain Eukaryota; kingdom Metazoa; phylum Chordata; class Actinopteri; order Cypriniformes; family Cyprinidae; genus Cirrhinus; species Cirrhinus mrigala. Next base: position 25,174,932 of record CM070010.1, read on the forward strand.
GTAAGCCACAGTCAAATGGACTGAACTCCACTACATGAACATAGTCCTCACAAGGCACTGTGTAGCTTGCAGAGCGAACTGTTTCATCTGGCATCTTCCATAAAATGAATCTTTACTGACTTGATGAAATGAAGTTACATTCCACTCTAAATTATAAATGACATGGAGAAACACAAAATTAACACAAAAATGCATTTTATTGGAGGAAAATGCTATAAATGTTAACAAAAAAAGTGAAAGAAGTATAATCTGATATGATGTGATGTGCTAATATGTGACCCTGGACCACAAAACCAGCATTAAGTAGCACAGGTATATTTGTAGCAATAGCCAACAATACATAATAGGTCAAAATAATTGATTTTTCTTTTATCATTATATATTAAATAAAAATCATGCTCCATTAAGATATTTTGTAAATTTACAACTTAATTTTTGATTAATAATATGCATTGCTAAGAACTTAATTTAAACAACTTTATTTTCTCAACATTTTAGATTTTTTTGCACCCTCAGGTTCCAGATATTTAAATAATGATATTACATATATTGTTTTATCCTAACAAACCATAACTCAATGGAAATCTTATTTATTCAACTTTCAGATGATGTAAACATCTAAATTTAAAAAAAAAATGACCCTTATGACTGGTTTTATGGTCCAGGCTCGCAAATGTGTGCTGTCCAGACATTGCTTTAGTTAAGAAAGTTTTAACATTTAACAAACGTACATTTTTAAAAACAAAATAAACACTGGACCTTAATATCTACTGTACCTCACATATGTTATCATAATAATAAATATATATAGCACTTTATATTTCTCTCTACGGTCTCCTTACATTCATTTCACTGTCGAAGTTATAAACTAACTACACTTAGAGACAGCAGGCTGCTCTGCAGCGAGTCATGCGTGTTAAAAATAAGCATTAAAACTTTATATGACAAACCTCAGATAATTTTATGAACTCAGTTGATCGTCTAGCCGAGAAAGTGAGTTCTGGTGCATCAAAAAACCCATGCGGTGCTTGTTCTCAGCGCGCTTTCTGATCACGTGATCGCGTTTGTTTACTTCCAGGTTAGTGACGCAGTCATGACGCTAGCACAAAGGAATATAAGGAAAGAGTGAATCTGCTTTGAGTGGTATTAGAAACAAAGCAAAACAAAAGATACGCATTTATGCACGTCTGTAATTTATTTTACATTTGAATTTTACCCCTGAAACAATATATTTGACATATTTGGAGATGCTGAGTATTTTTTTCCATATTCTTGTGGGGGATATACTTAAAAATGCAAACGCTACAACAAACATTTCACACATAAACAATTGTAAAACACACTAATAAATGGTTTAGTTTACTGCTGGTTCGTGTAGACGAAATTAAATAACTTTTACTCCCCCTGCACTCATATAAACGGATTTTTAAAAGTGGATGGTATATCTCTCATATTTCTTTACATCACCGTAGGAGTTTTATTTCTTTTCTTGTCAACAATCTACACTACGCGTTGTGTTTTGAAACAAAACGAGACTGTTCTGTTTCCGTTTGGCGGGGGCGTGGCTAACGCATCGCGCTCTGTGATTGGTCCAGGGGTCCTGGCATGTGGATTTAAATTTACAGGCAGCGGACCAGTTTATAATAACTTACATCTACTGGCGTCTGTTTTCCCATGTGTTTCGCATTACAGACCTAGGACGCGTCTAAATATCAGTGTTGGTAAGTTGACCTAAGAGGTTTGAAGGTTCTGTTCCTAATAAAGTGCAAAGGGGCTCCTCTTGTTCCTGACTATTATTGTGATTTGCTTGATGACTTCGGACTCTCTGTTCTTGCTCAGTGGTAGAGTTGGAAAGCTATACGTGATGCTGGCTGGGTTGCATGTATGTTCTGCTGTCTGCTCATAATCAGTTCACTGCTGACCTGCTCAATTTTCTGGCCCTTGCAGTTCTTTTTGTAAAGGTTAAATAATTGTGGTAATGGAGGAGAGCCTAAGAACAATGACCAGGGTCTTCAGGAGGGAATGTCACAGGGTGTTAGACTCTGAGAGAACCACCATCCAAGGGGCTGATGGGATGCTGATGGTCCTACAACTTGTTATGGCTGGGGTCAACAAGAAGGTAATGTTGTATTATTATGAACTTGATTTGAAGACTTATTCCACATCTTTGGTATCACCTGGCCACTACTTAAACTTACAAAATCTCCACTCTCAATCTCAATGTATATGTTTGCTTGTAGTTTATAGGAAAAAGAATGAGTCACGCAAGTTTGAATCATACGTTTTGTTCAGTATCTGTACATTTTCTGTGAAGCGGTTGTGCGTAATATGCTCGTCCCTGTGTTTGCTCTCTTCCTGACAGGAACATGGGGACTTTGGTGTTGCTTTGAGTGAAGTCTTGGCTGCCTGGAAATACTTCCTTCTGGATAAGCTCCAGCTATCCCACAACGATATCCCTCTTCCACAGAACTATGACCTCATCCGAAAAGAGTACGACTGCTTTTTGAAACGCACCAATACTGTGGATTTGATTGACGTCTTCATTACGTTCAAGGAGCTTCGGATAAATGAGGACCCTGAGGAGCCCCTAACCGCTGTGAGTTCTGCCAGCGGGCCTCAGATTTGGTTGTTCTTTCAGTCATCTTTCAGAAAGATCTTTAATCCGTGGCATGTTCTTGGTCTTATCTCCATATCTAGATGCAACTGTTTCAGTTTCTCATTGGCGAAAAGGAGAATTTGGAGAAAGTGGACCCTCTTCCTGTGTGTCCCGCAACTCCATCTAACAAGGCTGGAATCTGTAGTCCACAGGTAAATGGTGATGGAATAATTATTATTATTATTTTTGTGTTTGTGTGGCTCCTATTCACAATACAATGTAATGACAGCAAATGAGATGAACACAAACATTTCAACAAAGCACTTAATGGGATTGTTCACCCAAAAATGAAAATTCTGTCATTAATTACTCACCCTCATGTCGTTCTAAACCTGGAAGACCTTTATTTATCTTCTGAACACAAATTATGATATTTTTGATCGATCTGGGAGCTTTTGGCCCTGCATAGACAGCAAAACAACTACCATGTTCATGGCCCAGAAAGGTAGTAAAAGTAGTGTTAAAGTAGTCCATGTGGCATCAGTGGTTCGACCATAATTATGTACGAAGAAAACTAAGGTTACAACTTTATCCAACAATTTCTTCTCGTCCATGTCAGTTTTCTATGCTGGTGGAGTTTAGCAAAGGATCTGATTCCGTTACTTTTATGTTGAGAATTTACTCTTGATTTGTTTTGCTGGCTGTCTTTTCCCCTTTTGCTTCCTGTAAAATTTCACCCCCTCGCATGTGCCTCTTATTCAGAAGAACGTGAATTTCATATCATATTCAGAATCGTGAAATGAGAACGGGATGTTTTTAAAAGCACTTTGTATAGTGTGTTGAAATTGCTGCTACTCTTGCCCAGTTCTGTTCACAGCTGCTCTGCTGGGCTCTGATTTATGTGTGAGTAGACGCTGGGCTTTGCCACTGTAATACTGGGGGTGATGAAGTTTATGAGCCTGGCCTGTTTAAGCTTAAGGGGCTGTGGAAAAAGCCCGTCCTCTATACAACATGAGTCCAAGTCAGCTAACTGACTCATCATTATTGCAGGACGGAAGAGTATGAACCGTTCCTGTTAAAAACAAACCATTTTACCCTTTCGGTTAACATTTGTTGAAGTGTTTTAAGTACTTTTCCAATTATCCCACTTAAGGTGTTGTTCAACTTTTCCCTCAGATACAAAGAGTTGTCAGGAGAGTTTTCTGTTCTTATTTGGGCCTTCTGGTGAACTCTAAGAATGACCTGGCCCTCGCATATACCCTGGACAACCCAAATCGCTCTCTGGGTCACACCGCCTTTACTGACCTTAGACATGCTGCCTGCGACAGTGCCTCATCTCTCTTTCTGGTGAATTTAAACTTTTCAAATAGATTTACATTTGCACAAATTTGTTCAACTACATGTCTTTTTAACCTTAATGTGAATGCTGTTTTTGTATATTCAGACAGTAACATCATTTGTCAGGGCCATACAGCTGGGAGGAAAGGGTTACGCCCCACCTGAGTCTCACCCCTTAAGGAAGCATGTGAAGGGTTTATCTGAGTTTCTCAATTTTGTCGACCATTGTCAAGAAGTTTTGGGAGAAACCCCTAATCCCAGGTAAGTTTTCATGAGATGTATATACTGTAGTCAATATAATATAATAAAAATAATATAATATACATTTTATATTGGAAATATAATCCTATATTGGAAATATAAATCCATAGTATTCCATTCTGGGTCTAATTCGCCCAAAAAATTAAAATTACTCTATGATTTACTCCCCCCTCAAGCCATCCTAGGTGCCTTTCTTCTTTTAGATGAATACAATCATAGTTGCCTTAAAAAATGTCCTGGCTCTTCCAAGCTTTATAATGGCAGTGAATGGGGTTTAAGATAAAGTTGGATGGATGAAGTCCAATAAAAGTGCATAAACCCATCATAAAAAGTACTCCACATGGCTCTGAGGGCTTAATAAAGGCATTCTGAAGTAAATCAATGCATTTGTGTAAGAATAATATCCATATTTAAAACTTTAGAAATTCTAATCTCTTGTTTCCAAGAATAATCCAAGGCAAGACTTGGGGTTATTTTTGTTTTTGGGTTAACCATCCCTTTAACTAACATTTTTGGGTGAACTATCCCTTTAAGTCTACATGGCAGCTGTAGATTTTTGCCTTCACTGGAAATACTGAGTTCCAATACAGGCTAAAAAAGTAATAATACAAATTAATTCAAGACTAAATATAATTTAAAAATTAGTTGTAAAAGTCATTTATTTGGTCACGCTTTATGTTAAGGCCAATATGTTAATAATAGGCATGCTAATAAGTAACTAGTAAATAGTATGAATTGTTCCCTATACTAAAGTGTTTTACCATTTATTCTTATATATTTTCTGGTTATTACATTTATGTATGCATTTATGCTTGGTCCTCCAAAAATAACATGCATATGTGCAAGTTTTAGACATTATTATGAATTATGATGAAGTGAATTTAGGTATTATTTCATGGTTTGTTATATAACTGCACTGTGTTTGAAACAAGATGACATTTATTTGTTTGTTTAAGCCAAATTGGCCAAAAATAATCACTGATATTCCTTGCTACTAACTGATAACACTAGAAATGGGAGGTCATTTGAGTTCATTGCATTGTGAGATGGATAATTCCATGTCATGCGCCATGCCTGTTGTATATTGCTTTTGGCTGATGTTGCAGGTCATTCAGGTATGCATACAAAAAACTGGCACACTGTATGTTGCAAATGCTCTATGCTAACCTAAGAGTATTGGCTTTTAAATGAAAAAGCCAGGACAGCCATGACCCAGCCTTGACTTCCCTATCGTTAGTGCACGACCCCAGATGAGTGTAGAGAAGCCTTTGATTTACACTACAGATTTTCTATCACCTTGTTTTGCCCAAAGAAAATGTACTTGCTATCTGTATTTGTGGATCTGTTGGTCTCGTCCTATCTTAAAAACGGATTCTCTCGTCTTTTACCTGCTGCCATCTATCGACGCATGTTAGTCTTCTCAAAAGCAACCTTTAATGACGTCTGCACCAGTATTAATGAAATCGCCTGAATTGTTCAAGCATGTTTATCTGAGGAACATCAAAGTGTGTTGTGCCGAACGGCAAATGGTGGCTTTGTCCCTCCTTAGTTTGATAACTCTGATTAAACGTCATAACAGTGAGATTTTGCCATGATAAGTCGCACTTCAAAACGTCTAAGCAAATCTCCACTAGACGTTTGGCAGCACAACACATGGAGCTGAATTGAATAGATGATTGAGTTATTCAAAGAGGACGCAAGGTCATTTCCTGCAGTGCATCATGTGCATCAACTTCAGTTTTGATGGAAGTGCCTTGAACCTGCTGCATGTGGTCCTGTTCACCACCACGTCTCTTTTCTCCGATGAGAGAGTGCGAGCGCCGAGCCAAAAGGGGTCTTTCATCGGCCTGCTACCCTGCCTGTGCTGTTCCCCACCTCCCAGCACCTTATGGAGTACTGTATTACCACACACAAACACTGCTTACGGGGGAATCGGGGTCTCTCGTACAGCTAACATCTGTTTTCCCAGATGATTCTGTTACTGTAATTCCCTTTCACAAAAGCAAGGTCAGAGAATTCAGGGCGGCCTCTTTCCCGCTGCAGCCCAAATGTTTACATTTATTAATCTCTTCATATATTCACACATAAAGTGAGGTGGAGCGCAGCAATAGCACTGGTCTGGCACGAAAACCTCTTGGACCCTCCTAGACCGCATTTTTACATGAGTTATAGAGTGGTCACAATAGATTTTAATCAAGCAAAATAATTTTTCTGCAACAAACCTCTTCATATACCAAATAATTAATAAGGAGGAGTCCAACAGTCATGGGAAACCTGGAAACACTATTTTTAAAAACAGGGTTTTCTAGGCCTGGGGAATTTTTAGATGTATTTTTTTAATAGTGGTCAACTGTTGTTGATTTTGTTAGTAATAGTAACTTATTGTTGGTATTAATAACAATTATATACAAATGAATATGTTTTGGAAAAATCATGGAAATTCAATGGTCAAGATGTGTGGGATCCCTTAATAATGTGTTCAGAATGTTAAATATACAGCAATTTCCCACAACACTGCAAACCATGCAGCTTCTTGTGTTGAATCGTTAACTAAACCACCTAAATTAGTTTTCTTTTCTTTTTTTTTTCCATTTCCCTGAGAGATTGATCTCTAACATTTAGGTCCACTATTAGTCAAAGCTGTTATTTTAAAGGGGACGTTGGATGTCCATTTTCCACATGTTGGTTGAATAAATAATAATTTATTTATTTATTTATTTTTTTTTAAGGTCTTCATGAAATGTCTGTTACATACTTTGGTTAAAATTTCTCAGTGGTCATATAAAACAACACCCTTTTTACCATGTCAGAAACAGCTCTGTTCACAACGAGGCGTTTCGGTGCATGTCTCTTTAAATGATAATGAGCTTCTGCTTGCTCCACCCCTCTCTTCCATTTCTTTGTGTGTTTGTTGGCGCGTTACCATCAAAAACAAAACTAATCCACTGCGTCCTCAGTGGCTCTGATGCCGAGATTAATGAAGGCTTTTATGTTCACTTTTATATCCACCTACAAAGCACCTGCGTTACTTATAAGCCACTGTTGTCGCTACAGCTGCTCGAGTGTGGAGAAAATGGCGACAGAGTATGGGACAGTCTGTCAGTGGTTGTGGGCGGGGCCTAAGCAATATGACATCATGCTGCTCAGAAAATCAAAACGACTTGATAACTGTTCAGGTGTTTTGGGGATTAAAAAAGGAGTGAATTGATTCTTATCATTGTAGGGTGGTTGTGTCCATACATTGCTAAGACACATTTATATGCAAACACCATGTAAACGTGAATTTTGCGTCTGATATCCTCGTTAAACATGGATTTGCAGGTCAAAGTTCACAGAATGTGAGCTTAGGTTCAAATCAGACTGTTAAAATATGAAAATGGCTGATTTTTATTGAATGCATTGCACTGTTTTCTTCCAACAGAGAAGCTGGATCCAAGCTTGTGTCTAGTGTTAGAGCTGCTCTAGTCAAAGGCCGCAGTAATGGAGACCCAGTGTACCTTGCAGCAGAGGATACAGCCAAAAGTCTCAAGGAAAGAATCGGTCAAATACACGCCATGCAGACACATTCAGCGGTTGGCACAGGAATCAGTCCAGCAAGGGTAAAACATAGTGGACGTACTTTGTCTTCTCCAAATATTTTTTTCCAACCTCATTAGTAAGACACATTATGTTTCCTTTTTAGCCCAAAGCGTATGCTATTAACCACTCCACAGCCTATGGGGGCAGAGAGACCGTGAAGGTACTAATGACTCTTTTGGATGAAGAAGCACTAGCACCGCCTTGCAGGAACAAGGCGGAACTGCTCTCAGAAGATCATGCCGTTCTTAATGGCAGCTCTGGAGCTTGTCTTCTTACACTTTACAAGTGAGTTACATCACCTCGCTGTAATAGTGTTTTTATGTAAAACAGTTAAAGAGAGAGTTCACCCAAAAAATAAAAATTCTGTCATTAATTACTCGCCCTCATGTCATTCCAAACCCAGAAGAACTTCTTCATCTTCGGAACACAAATTAAGATATTTTTAATCAAATTCGGGCGCTTTTTGACCCTGCATAGACAGCAATGCAACTACCACGGCTAAAGGAGAACTCCACTTCCAAAACAACAATTTACAAATAATTTACTCACCCCCTTGTCATCCAAGATGTTCATGTCTTTCTGTCTTCAGTCATAAACAAATTATGGTTTTTGAGGAAAGCATTTCAGAATTTTTCTTCATATAATGGACTTCAATTGTACCCCCGATTTTGAACTTCTGAAATGTAGTTTAAATGGGCTCTAAACGATCCCAGCCGAGGAAGAAGGGTCTTTTCTCGAAACAATCTGTCTTTTTTTTTTTTTTTTCTTTTTTTTGGGAAAATAAAAATTTGTATACTTTTTAAGCACAAAAGCTGGGATGCACGTCCACGAGTCGTTCTTGAACGATTCGTTCATTTTGAACGAATCTTTAATGTGACTCGCGTAAAATGAGTCGTCTCAGGGAGTGATTTGTTCAGTCTCGCATGCGCAACATCCTGTTCTGTACTGGAATTAGTTCACCTGTTTCGAGTCTTTGGGTTTTTCAAGTCGTTCGTTCATCTTATGGGTCTGTCACGTGATGCTGATTTTGCTAAAATTAAAAAGATTTGTTCATTTTGCTGAACGAGACTCAACGGTCCGAGTGGGTAAAATGATCCGAACTTCCCATCACTACTACGAATCATGTCTAAGTTCATCATTTGTGTACTCTGGCTAAAAAATTCCATCTTATTTTCTCCTACAACTTCAGAATCGTCCGACATGTTGTACCTTTTTGTTTGTAAACAAAACTTACTTGCACTCGTCTTTGCGTGTTCACTTTGTAAACACTGGGTCTGTAGATCCACCTACATTTATCGTGACCTTTCGACAGACCAGCTAGAACCTGTGCTACTCGAGCGTTTGTGCTTAAAAAGTATACACATTTTTATTTTTTGAAAAAAATGACATCGTTTCGCTAGATAAGACCCTTCTTCCTCGGCTGGGATCGTTTAGAGCCCTTTGAAGCTGCATTTGAACTACATTTCAGAAGTTCAATCGGGGGCACAATTGAAGTCCATTATATGTAGAAAAATCCTGAAATGGTTTCCTCAAAAACCATAATTTCTTAATTATTTCTTAATTTCTTAACACGAGGCTGAATAAGTGATGACAGAATTTTTGGCACCAATAGCCTTGTGGGCAGCATGCCGACATGTGGTGCCGTTGCGCTCCGGGCGTCCCGAGTTTGAGTCCCGGCTCGTAGACCTTTCCCGATCCCACCCCCTCTCTCTCTCTCCCACTTCATTGCATATACTGCCCTATCAAAAATAAATGCAAAAATGCCAAAAGAAAAAAATCTAGAAAGAGAACTTTCATTTTTTGAGTTAATTATTTATTTATTTTTTTTAACTATGGTCTTAGGACAGATGTCGATGCTATAAATGTTTTAAAAAATAAATTTAAGTAAATGTATAATAATACTAATACTTAATTAGATGCTTAAAATATTATTCATTCATTCATTTATTATTATTATTAATAATAATAATAATAATAATAATAATAATAATAATAAATGTAATTCTATAAGAGTCAGTAAGAAATATTTGTATATTTTCCTCTCCATTTCTGTCTATTTTTCCTGTCTAATTAAACAGTTGTCTGTTGCATTATTATTTATTTATTTATTTATTTATTTATTTATTTATTTATTTATTTATTATTATTATTATTATTATTATTATTATTATTATTATTATTATATATATATATATATATATATATATATATATATATATATATTATTATTTTTTTTTATTTTTATTTTTTTTATTTTTTTAACATTTTGATTTGCATTTCAACACCTTCTTTTAATCTTTGAATATTTTGATTTTCAGCTTGTTCACTTCCCATTTTGTACCTATAGATCTCCAGAAGCTCCCACGGGATCTTCTCCAAAGCCTTTACGGAACCGTGTCTTGAGCCAACAAGAACACATCAAGTCCAAGGTAAAGAATCACCGGGTCTGTAAGCGGAGACCCCAGTCTCAAATAGTGGTCAAACAAAAATTGAATGTGACACTTGATTTTTAAAACAGACAGCAAGTAATGCATGTTCACGAGCTATATCATCTGCTTCCTCTGTTTTGTAATGTGCAAATTTATACAGCTGTTTTTTATGCATGGTGCTTGTGCAGCAGGTTTCCTGTTATATAAAAACAACCACTGAGTGTGAAATTTAGTGTTGTACAGTACACTCTAGACTTTAACCAATAACCTCTGGCAGTGATGCACGCTTGCACAATTAAAGCCTGTCTTATCCAGAAAACATTTAAAATGCCCCGCTGGGTTGTGAGAAGAGAGATTACATTCGTATGTGCTAAAAATTTAGTATTATCTCTTGGCCTTATAAGAAGGGTTTTTTTTTTTTTTTACCATTTGGTCATAAAATTCTCAAAAGATGTAAATCCCTTAATATGAAACGACAGCCTGAATAGCAACTAAATGATGTCTGTCAAGAAGCTTGTTTCTGAAACTAACCTTAACTAGTCTCTGGATTGCTAACACACATTTTAAATGTGGTGATGAATGGCAGTTAATTTATTTTATTTTATTATTATTTTTTTTTTAAGTACTGGGCATCTTCACCAATGAGAAATGGTGAGCGCTCTGTGAACATGTATGCTCGGCACATTTTGTTAAAAGGCTTCTTTATTTGATTGCACTAGCAGATGTCTCTTTAGACCTCCACTTTCTGGCCGCCTTCCTGTGTTAGTGAGCGGTAATGGTCCCCGGGCAGCTCACCGCTTCCTGAACTGGACGGGCGGAAGCTTTCTGCATCAATTTCACTTTGAACATGCCATATCAGTGGCGTTACTCAGCTAGCAAGGGAAACTTGAAAGGTTATTGTTTCCTGTTGTCTGCAGAATGACTTTATCCAGTCATACTCCAATAGTTTCATCACAAACTGACGTCGATTGGCACAAAGGGAGAGATCAAGAGGTTCTTCCAGCAGTGAGACTGCAGAGAGAGATTATTCCGAGCACAGTTATGTAGTAAGATTTAATGAACTCGTAATGAACCCCAGTCGATACACTGAGGGCCAGTATTATACATATAAAAAGATGGTAGTACATTTTTACATAACATCAGTAGATTTCCTGCTACGAATGTCCATTTAAAACACGCTCATAACAGGCATTTGGTATTAAGATCTGTATCTGGTAACCCAATCTCAAGTGGGTGGTCCTTAGTACAGGTGTAAATGGGGTCGAGAATGTGTCGCTACAAAATGATATTAGACGGTGAACTGAACTGAAGGCTGAAGGGTTGTTGTTGTTGTTGTTGTTGTTTTATTATTTATTGAAAAGTCTTAAAGTTGAATAAATAATAGATAAGTTAATATTGAAGGTTTATTCTAGATATTAACAATTAAAAATGTTATTAATAGTAGTATTAATAATAATAGTAAAATGTAATAATTGAATTTAGAAAAAAAAATATTAAAGTATAATAAACCTATAATAAATATGAAAACTTTTTTTCCCTTAATATTAACATTTTATTTTTATCATAAGATTTTAGTAATTAAAAATTAATAGTAGAATATTAATAATAAAAATTGTTTTATGAAAGTATTAGAAGTAAAGTTATTTAATATCAATTTAAACCTAATGATTTATTATAATAATAATAATAATAATAATAATCCATCTATACATGCATGCATCCATCCATATATATGGATATGTACATCCATACATACATCCATACAATATGGATACATCATTCCATCCATCCATATGGATACGTACGTACATGCATGCATACATGCATCCAACCATATAGATATGTACATCCATTCATACATTAATCCATACATATGGATGTGTACATACATACATTCATCCATCCATATGGATATGTACATCCATCCAACCATATGGACATATCCATCCATCCATCCATCCATCCATCCAGATGCGTACATTCATCCATCCGGATGTGTACATTCGTCCGTCCGTCCGTCCGTCCGTCCGTCCGTCCGGATGCGTACAATCGTACATCCATCCATACGGATGCGTACATTCGTTCATACATCATCTGTCCAAATGGACATGTACATTCATCCAACCATATGGATGCATATATCCGTCCATCCATCAAAATCGATATGCATATCCCTCCATAAATCCATCTATCAATATCGATATGCACGTCCATCCATACGGATACGTACGTATGTCCATCTCTCCGTACATCCATCCATACATATGGATATGCGCATCCCTCCATACATCCGTCCATACATATGGATATGTCCATCTATCCATATGGATCCGTACGTCCATTCATCCATCAGTCCATCCCACTCACTTAGGGTATATGAAGGTTCGCAGTGATCTCAAAGCCTATCCCAGCGTCTTGGGTCAACACTCAATAAAACGCTTACATAGACAGTAATATATAACTTGAAACTCTCCCCTCAAAATGATTCAACCTATTTGATACACATTACTACCAAGCGAAAACCATGACCACTAATGTGTCTCAACTGACCACTTAAAATTTGATCCGATGGTAATACCACATGTAAATGGGGTCATAATATCACTGCTACTCGTGCTGTGTCAGCTGGCTCAGTGGGTTTGTCCCAGAACAGGTGTTATTCAACCATGCATTATTTCATTGTGTGCTTCAATTATGATGACGTTCATATCAGCGGAAGTAGCTGGTGGACCCAGCCTGTCGCCGTTTTTCATAGACTCTCTATTGGCGTACAGTCAGCGCTGTCCAATTTACTATATAAGCCTCCTATACGAAAGCACCCAGTCTGAGCGATACTGTTGTTTTAGGTGCTCTTTTGAGAAAGTGCTTTGAAAAAGCTGCACTCAAGCTTTGATCCCCCCACTACATACACCCACCTCCCCATTTTCTCTACGCTTTTGCAGTCCCACCCAACTATGCCTGCAGTATTTTTTTATTTTTTTTACTTTCTTACTTTCCTGAATTCCACTCTCCTACTGTGGCCGGCTAGCCTGAAGGGAGAGAGCCTTGAATCCTGATAATCCTTAGCAGGGATGGATCAAAGGCCCTGAAAGAGGTGGATCAGCGCTTCTCTGAGACCCTAGAGACCTTAGAGGTTCACTACGCCTGTGCGAGCTACCATTTCCTTTTTTCATGCTCCTCACGCCGGCCTCTGGACCGCAATATTTATCCTTTTTTTTTGTATTCATTCTCATAAGATTTTAGATGTGGTCATGTCCACCCAGTTATATCAGCAGGGCACAAAAATAAGGACGGCCGGATGACCCGAGGAACCGTGTGAGAGCGTTTCTGGACAAGGGATTGGATCGTCATTTGTCCTGTTGTACCAGTGCTGCAGTCTCACACATCATTCATTGATAATATTCATGTTTTACAAACTTAACGAGATAGTTCACCCAAAAATGAAAATTCTGACATTACTCACCCTCACGTCGTTTCAAAGCTGTAACACCTTTGTTCATCTTCAGAGCACAAATGAAGATATTTTTAATGAAATCCAAAGGCTTTGACCCCGCATAGACCCTAGAAAGGAAGTAAGGACATCGTTAAAAAAGTCCATGCGACATCAGTGTTAAATCACTGCTATTTTTTTTTTTTTAGCAAAAGTGTTATTTTTATGGCTGCAATGAGTAACATTTTTATATATTTGCTCTTAAGCTAGTGTTGCAGTTTAAAAATGTAGTGAATTTTTTTTTTTTTTAAACTAACTTTTTCTTTTTTTTTTTTTTTTTCTTTCTTCTTTTTTAGGTTGTGCGGCCAACCATCCGCTCTCAGTTTGCATGCACATACAAGGACGATGAGCCGCCCCTCAACCGGGTGTTGGAGTTTCCCAGCACCAGCCAACTTCCCACCTGTCTGCACCCTGCACCCAAAAAATCCACCCCTTTACATGTGACTGTAGAGGAAGAGCATGACCCCGCTGGGATGGACGTCAGTCTCAAAGGTAGCGCCTCTGCTACATATAGGCATATAGACACCACTCAAGTTTTTTCACTCTTATTTCTTGCATATTGGCTTTCTTTCATCGATTAATGATGATGTCACAGATTCATGTCCTATCACAAGCTCTCTAGTATGAGAATGTCCCACCCACCGCAACCGATCGACAAGGAATCTGCTTTGATTAAGTTATTTCATGGGGTTTTAAGTGTTTTCTTGGCTTCCTCTTTTCTTAAGAGGGGGCTCAGTTCTTAGTGTACTGAATAACCTTCATGCTTGGGCTGTTTGCTGCACACACACACAGAAGCGCTCCCTTCTTCTGACGCCACACGGTCGGAAAGATGCCCAGGTCCACCTCCACAGCCCAGGCCTCGCTCCCTGCCCAGTCCCTGCTTGGGGACTGGTACTTAAGATCAACCTTTAAACGATTCCCCATCCCATAAAACCTGGCTGCCCCCACGTCTGTTGTAAAAACTCTTAAGAGCACACGTTCCTCTTCCCCCTCGCTCACATTTTGTGGGAATGCGGGCTTCGCTCCACCAGGTTACATGACAAATGTTCAGTTTCAGCGCTGTAAAATAAACACACCGCCTGTTAAAGTGCAGACTAACGTCAGCAATTTCATCATAACCTTTTCTACCCTTCCGTCCTCAGCCCTCCCTTAATTTTTTTTTTTTTTTTTTAAATTCCTGCTCATTGTTTCACCTTATTCTCAAAGTCCAATGTTTTTCTTTTGTCCCCCTTTCTTGTTTTTCCGTGGATGTGGACCCAGAGGCCACTAACTTGAGGCGTGAAGGTCTCGGCCAATCCGCTCTGGGGGAACATAGTGGAAATGCCTGGAACCGAGCAGGTGGGAAGAGGACCCAGCCAGAACAGCTCAGAAGAGCAACCGGGACCTCAAAGAGAAAGCTCGCCAATAGAGAGTGCACTGAGCAAGGAAGAGAAGAGAACCAGCCCCCTCAGAAAAGACCCCCTGCCAAGGCTCCCGCCGGAGGCCCGGGGAGAAAGAACGTTAAAGCTGCCGGCAAGAAGCTCATTGCTGGTCAGGGGAAACTCACTGGCTTTTTCAGACTGTAATTTATATCACCAATGATGCTGTTTTGGCAATAAAGTCAGGTTTTATTTATTAGTAATCAAAATGCATTTAAAGGGGTAGCTCAACTGAAATTGACCTCATGTTGTTTTAAACCCTTTATTTTGGGGTGAAATAACTCTTTAAATGCTTTTAATACAAGTCAAATCACTTTTATCCAGATTATTGCCGACAGGATATGTGTGTGTGTATATATATTTGTGTGCGCATGATTGATGTAAAGGAGTAGATTATGAGTTGGAAAGAACTTTATCATTTCGTTTTAGGATTGTGTGACCGGAGTACATTTCATGACGAATGTTTTTCTGTTTCCCTTAAACATGACTCGTACTTTGCAGATTTTAATAAACTTTTATTTCAGTTCTTTTTAAATCATACAAGTATGTTTGTCATCTTTATATAATTGGAGTATCTTGAAGGATCGGAGGAGAGCTGGGAAAATCATGCAGGTGCTTTGTCAGCTGCTCCATTTTCAAGCTTGCCAGCAAGGCCTGTATACTCTCCCTATCATGCACCTCAGCACTGTGAAGAGAACAGGAAGAAGCAAAAAATTTAGCATTTAACGTAACCTGGAAGGCTACTTGTTTACTCACTGGTGTATTCCCTGCTGAAACAAAGATTAAAGAGAGAGTTCACCTAAAAATGAAAATTCTGCCATTAATTACTCAACCTCATGCCGTTTCAAACCCGTAAGACCTCTGTTCATCTTCAGAATACAAATAAAGATATTTTTAATGAATTCTCAGAGCTTTCTGAAGCTGCATAGACGGCAACGCAACTGAAGCGTTCAAGGCCCAGAAAGGTAGTAAGAACATCGTTAAAATAGTCCATGTGACATCAATGGTTCAACCTTTATTCAAATTTTTTTTTTTTTGGAAGTATGAGAGTATTATGACTTAATGTTATTTTTTTTTTTTTTTTTTTTTTTGCGCATAAAAAGTATTCTTAGAGCTTCATAAAATTAAGGTGGAACCAATGATGTCACATGGACTATTTTAACAAGGTCCTTGCTAATTAATTTGTGTTCTGAATATGAATGAGGTCTTACGGGTTTGGAACGACATAAAAGTAATTAATGACCTTTAAAACAACCTAAGCTGTTTTGCTGGTCTGATTTGCCAGTAGTATACAGGTTTTGAACTCTTTTTCAATTGGGAGACTAGCTTGAACCACGTAAGGAAACCATCTTAGTCTGGTTATATTTCTTTTGTTTTCAGAAAGTTCTGGATGTCAGAACAACTCCTTGGTTTTAAAAAAGAAAGTTTCTTCTCAGTATTGTAATGTTCCACCTAAAAACAATGTTTTCAAATTAAAATAAATTCTAAAATATTTTCCATCCATCTATCTGTTGATTCAAACCATTTGTCCCCTTAGTGATGCTGGAGCCTGTCCCAGCAACTTGGGCCATAGGCAGGGATGGATGGCCAGTCCATAACTGGGTAAATTGTTTTTAGAAAGTGATAAAACTATGTTTATGTGAAATGATTTAAAATGTAAAGTAGTCCTCAAGCAGATCAGTCTACTTCCATGGCTATGTAAGAATATCTAAACTTGGCAGTGCTTACTGTCTATGTCCCTCCTACCCATGGGAATGACATCATCTGTGCTACGTCGCTCATCCCTCATGCTGAATCCGTCGAGAGCATGATCCGTCCCACGTGGCGGCAGCACAGGGAAGGTTCTTGAAAAGGCAAGGTTTGCTTCCCTCCCAAGAGACCCTTTTATTCCTGTATCCTGGTGGAAACGGGAAAGGCATTTTTAGTCAGCGCATCAGAACGCGGGACAGCCACTTGAACAGAAGCAGCCCGAGCTAAACCCAAAACACTGCTCCCTCTACAGGCATTTTTCCTGCTGTATTAAAGTCTGAAACCACACCTGGAGATGTTTAAGTTAATTCGAACAACACACGCCCAAGGGCAGCCTCAAGATCCCTCTCCGTAACTGCTCTTTAACTACTGGAGCAAAGCCGGCGCATGGAGCCCCACATGGAAGAAATGTGTCAAATTGCGACAAAGTTTCCCATGCCTCGCTTAGCCAATTTTCACAATATCACCGTGGGCCCTTTTATCCATAGATTCCATTTCCCCTCTTGTGACCGTGTCCTTCCCATAGTCCTCTCCGACTGTTCCATTACTGCACTGATAATTGTAGCAATGTGAGGACAATTCAGCTTTGAATTGAGAAAGCTCTGTTTGATACCCACAGAAAGGTCATCTGATTCATACCACACCAGCAAAATTGGACTGGTACGATTTCTTGCTTTAATCTTAAGACTAAAACTTGCATGTAAATGTTGGCCAATACGATCATGGAATCTCTGGTTTTTAGCTGAAGTAACAGAATGCAAAATAAATACGTAAACACTTACGGCAAGTATGAAGATGCGTTTTGTCCCGTCTTCATCCACCAGTCTGCCTTCTATGATGGGGTGTCCTCTGAAGGTGAGCTGTCCAGGTCCTATTTCGCTTACGTCGTCTTCTCCTGCGATCGACACCGCTCTGTCTTGGTCTGTACGTTCTTCGTCCATCTTAATTTTGGGCAAAGCTGTTGTTGAGCGAGTAGTCAACTCAACTAAAAGTGCAAGTGCAAAGATGACCGTATAGGAAGATGCCATGATCTTGGGCGATGATGGTTGATTTGCTCGCAGGAACCTGGCTTTGCACTCGCATGTCCACTGAGAATCAGATGTGTGCTTTTATAGTGTCTGAAGATGATGATGATGATGATGAGTTGTCCGTGATGACTTCGTGGCTCTCCTTTGGTGAAAAGTCATTCACCTTGACATGAGGTGGAAGCCCATCCACAGAGATATTTTAAAGCTGGAGGATTATATTTTGAATGGTTTTCATTTTTCTAAAAGACCCCACTGTGGTTTTGTAAAAGGCCAAATAACATTCGTCAGTGAATCTGGAGAAAGGGCATCCCCTTCCAATATAGCTTTCCTACCCCCTGCCATAACTTAGTTTGTTGAGCTCATGCAGCGGGTCAGAGGTTGTGTGTTGAGGTCACGTTTTGTCTGACCAATGGTAATAATCCAGTGTAAATGTTCACAATATAAAAGGAATGGGTCTCAAAGAAGGAAGAATACCTGTTGTGAGACATCGTCATCCATCAGATGACTCCAATTCCCTTGGTGCCGCCTCCTCACGGTATCGTCTATTATCTTCATGCACTTTTTTTGTTTGTAGGTCAGAGGTGGATTATAAGTCATTTCATTAGACCAGGGGTGCCCAAGATTGTTCCTAAAGATCTACCTACGTGTAGAGTTCAATTCTAAAGTTTCCAATCAAATGAATTCCTATTGAAATGACGGGTTTTCGTCTTTGAAATTTTGCAGAGCAGTGGTAAATGTGTCTGGTATCAGGACGGTTTCAGATTCTAGGCTGTTAGTTTCTTCAATCTTTTTACTGATTTATTAAAAAGAACTATATTAGCGTTCACATTTGCAGCAGTGTTGCAAAGTTTACGTTTTTCCTGTGGAACTGAGCTACTTTCACTTTTGCCATGGGTGGTTTTTCCAACATATGCTTATTGGAAATACATGCCTCTATATACATTTCTGCAAAACTGAAAAAAGCACCTCTGTGTACGAATCACTGCCGTTTCCAGTTGAAATGAACACTAGAGGCAGTAAAACTCCGACAACTTTTATTCCTTTTCACACAAAGTATGATTTACAGGTACAGAGTTTTGATTAATAAAGCCTAATTTTCACACAATTACTTGCACAATATTATGTTACCATTTTTTCTTGGTAGCTCACATAATACGATGTTGCATTTGAGAAGATCTATACGAACCCCGTGAAACTACGATTGGACAAAACAGCTTTAATCCACATAAGGAAGTTAAAATAGCATGGTTGCATCGACAAATGCATTTTTATATCACTTTTACATTTGTTAACATTATCGGTAGGTTTAGGTTTCGTGTAGGGGATATTTCCAACACAACAGAGCATTTATTTTTAACAGCCGCAATACGTACCTCAAGCAGCATAATAAAAACGCAGCAATACGTGCCTGTACCAACATAATAAAAACGTGCCACGGTCACATATTGAACATGTTTTAGCACCACTCTCTAAAGATTTCACTTTGAAACTGCCACGAAACGCACAGTAAAGTACGTAATTACGGTGCTGCAGAAAAGTATATAGAGGCATGTATTTTTGTGAGCCTGGATTGGGTTTTTCATGTCTTTGGGAACCCAATAGCATGAAATTTAGCCATTGGAATACAAATTTTACCAGAGGAACTCTGGGGGAAAACGTGTATTTTTGTATGTCCCCAAAATGCAATGTTTTGAGTAGCAATTGGGTGCGTTTTGTTATGAAAACCTGGCAACCCTTGCCAGCTGATATTGTCTGTTTATTCTAAGCGCATTCACGTTTGCTACTTAAAATTCTCAAGCTCGTTATAGCAGGATTGATTCTGATTGGCTGTCAGTGTTTTTATCATTCGCCAGCTGAAAAGAAAACATTTTGAAAGTGATTCCAGCAATATCAGTTATTGTTATACATGTGGTGTGGACTTTGCTATTCGTTAATATTGAGAATGATTTTTAGAACTATATCTTTATCGTTATCTTTATAGTTATCATCCTAGGTGTGAACAGGCAAATTCTCGAGCTCGTTAGAGCAGGATTGATTCTGATTGGGTGTCAATGTTTGTATCATTCATCAGCTGGGCAAAATCGCTTTGACTCTGCTATACTTTAATATTAAAGTCCCCATGAAATCAAAATTGACGTTTTTTGGCTTTTAGTATGAATATGTTAGCCTTAAGGTTATCTATAAGCTAGTGCGCTCCAAAACAAGAAGACATAAACATTCAAAACTTACAGTCTCTAACTTCCGCCAATATGGATCAACGATTGTGATGGCATCACCCTGCACTTCAGCTTCTCATCAGATTTTCTGTCCAATCAAATGCTCTCTAGAATCCGAAGCGCCCCGCCCCCCCTACACTACAAATAGATGCTGAAGCTGCGGCTGAAATTGGTCAATTGTTCACAGAATTAGTATTGTATGCACGGTGAATGGCACGTAGTGCACTATATAGGGGATAGGGAATGACTAAGACAATGTAAATATGCTTTCCATTGTGTTTAAAGAAGTCATGTGAACTGCCGCAGCATGCACAGTCTGCTTTGGTCCAGAGACACGATAGTATGGAGCAGATCGTATGAGTGAATTGGCGCAGACCACAAACCGTATCAGACCTATTTGAATTCCACACAGAAAGCTATATTTGATAGCAATATGAATGAGATTGTGGCTGTCATACGCTGTTAAATGCGGCTTTACCGAGCTCAACGGCTCTGGCCCGAGCTGTGATATAAACAAAATGTTAATGACTATTCAAAAAAGGTAAGATATGTCCCGCCTTGTCTTCCTGTTTCAGTTGAAATTACATCAGCACATAGAATAACGCTGTGTGGACAGTATTCAAAGCACTTCAGTGGAGCTATATCTTTATCGTTATCTTTACAGTTATCGTTCTTGGTGTGAACAGGCCTTTAGTCCTTTAGTCTACTTCATAAGAAATCAGATGTGTGTTTGCATTGCTCTCCAAGGCTCCTCTTCAGTTCTTATGAAAACATAAAGGCTTTCCTTATTAATATCATGGTGCCTGTTGCACAGGCAAGAAGAAATGGGACATGAATAATAGTTATTGAACTCAGCTGAAGTGATTTTACTTGGAACACTCAGCCTTTATTTAGTGAGTATTTGTGTTGGAGTGAGAGAGCCTCTACTGAAGGACTCAACTGGTCTATGGAGACACGACTGTTCCAGCAAGAGTACAACTGAACTTCAGAGTTTGACGCTCTGTTATTGTAACCTCTCTTTCTATGTTGCCACTCTGCTTTCTGACGTGTCTCACCCTCCAGACTGACCTCTTCCCACCTTCGATTAGCCTCACAACGATAATCTAATGTTCTGATGTGCAATTTCAAACTAACATTCGTAGATTCCCTTTCATGCCTCAATTGCCACCACGGTGAAGCACTTGGAGTACATTTGTGGTCTAGCTTCATTCTTCTCCAGGTTTTTGAAGCTCAGCGTAACTGACATGAGAGCAGCTAGAGATATACTGCTTTAGTAACATTCTGATAAGCTTCACAAAGGTTCTGTTTCATCATTTTTAATGTTGAGTGATTCAGTCACGGTAATGTTTCTTTATTGCATTTTTCCTTCAAAAAATGATTTTTAGATGCCATTTAGCACATCACACTGCAGGACACGTCAGCTTTCCAAAACTATCTCATGTCCGCTATCCAATTTCTTACTACTGCAAAAGCTCTCTGCAGTTGGTAGTATGTGCTTTGGGAGTACAGACTGACTGGGACAGTTGATTTGCTCCTTCACAAGTCTATCCGCAAAACTGGAGACGTGAACATCCTGTAATTTAAGCATTGCACTCTAATGGAAATCCATTTGTGTCCTCTGAATACTTTGCATGGGAATTACCAGTGGTGACACAAGATATATAATGACATCAGAATTTTGGCTATTTTTCCTGTTATACAGAATCACGCTTTTGGCCCTGGATTCCGCCACGGCCCCATCTCGCCCTATCTCTCACCTCACGGTCTTTGCCATTGATGGATCGGGTATCCACTCCAGAATTGGCAGCTGAAATACCCAGTAATGGAAAAGAGAGAGTGGTCTGCACGACAGTTTTTTTTTTCGTGCGGGATAAAGTTACACGCAATTATGGCGGCTGACTCGAAGATATTCCACTCATTGCCGGTTTGAATTAAAAATCGTATGTGGATGCTTCTCTTTCGAGGAAAAGCATTAATTCTTCAACAGAACTGGAGCTGTGTGATGAGTTTTAAATAATGTAACAAAAAACAGGACTGCGGAAATGGACTGAAAGATTTAAGCTGTGGGGCCGATGAACCGAGCACTTTGTCAGGGAGCATCTCACGGGAACATTTAGTTCCTTTGCTTCTCATATCAGGGGGCACTGCTGTAAAGTGGTCAAATGCGTCTTGCGGTCGAGAGGGACGCTTGGCGAGATGACATCACCAGTATCATCACCATATTCCCCAACCGGTGCCAAAAAGACCGGGCATGTTACTCTGTCCTATTTTGTTACACACGTCATCACAAACCATACGTTTCCATTTTCCAAGCTGCTTTTGATCATCCTTTGGGAAACCAGGAGAATTTACGGTCGCGATTCCAAGATGCTCTCCCCATTGATCATGTTACCAGATTATTTTCTTTACTCGTCTGTTGTTTGGTGGTGTAGCAAATGACGGGTTCAGGGCAGAAGGGGCCAATGGGGGCTCAAGCGGGACCATGGTGGACCGAGATGGGGTTGGCTTCTTTGTTGCCCAGAGAACAGACCATGGTTTCCAGGAACAATGCAGCTGATGAGAAACTCTCCAAGGAAAATATGGGTCTGACATCATGGGTTCTTAAAGCTCGCAGCTGAGCCAACACTCTCTTGCCACAATCAGCTCCCAGTGAATTTCCACTGCTGAGGGAGGGAGTGATCTAGAGGTAGAGGGTGAACGGGAGCGTGTTGGGGCGTGGATGTCGCCTGCTACCTCCTGTACATGTGTAGTGTTGTATGTTGAATGTAAGTCAGGCTTAGGGTATCACTGCACGTCTGTAGATCATATATAAAGAGTTTGGTTTTGATAGCAGTGCATTTTGTTCTCTTAATTGAAGATACTCACAGATGTCTTTTTAAAGGCATGAAATGGCTTTGCAGTTTATTTAATTTTAGTGATGCAAAACATTTCAGGGTCAACAGGATATGCAGCATGAAAAAATGTAGCACTTGAGGATCAGGATTTGATTTGATTGTGAAAAGTCGGTTAGAAATGTTACATTTTTTTTAAATCACTACTGGTGCCAAATGCAACTGCAAACTGTAATTGCAAATGAGTCTGCTGTTGGACTGTTTGTTTTTCCACTTATTTGGTCATAGGCAAATAAATTGGATGAATATTTTATTTTTTATTTATTTTGTTTGTTTGGTGCACATTTGAATCACACATAATTTGTCATTTTATATGCCCGGATATGTGCTATGTACTGCAGGGGTGTTTCCTCCAAGGCAGTGCCTCCTCAAATTATTGGATGAGAAAAAAATTTGTAGTACTAAAATTAGACAATGTCAATATTACAGAAAATATTACATTAAAAAGTGTATAAATCACTCATTTTTCTAAAGAAACATTAAAAGTTTAACTGAGCCCAATGAGTTTTAACAGACCCCCTAAAGCATGCGGTAAATTTGGTGGAAGGGAACTGAGAAAGAATGGGGAAAAGTCATGTGAGAGGAGGCAATGACTCATCACGAATTGATTGGATATGACTGGTTGTGATCGGCTGTGATTGGTTCATGTGATAAATATCTGTTTCTTGTTTGTTTCCGTTCCGCGTTCGCGAGTCAGTCTGAATGAACAATACAATGGCGTTAATGGAAAGACTAATTTAAAAAAGTAAGTGAACAACTCAGACACTTAGATATAACCACATTGTTACATCAAAATAAAACTTAAAATGGGTTGAAAACATGATCTGGAGGAGTTTTTAGTGAGTAATCAGCTTGGTGAAATTTAAAGTTAATCTCTGTTTCTGTGACCAATATTTACCAAGCTTTTATGACTGATCATCTGAAAAATTAGAAATATAGATACAGAAAATATAGATCTTTTTTCTTTTTCTGATAGTGTAAATAATGCTTATTTAACCAAGAAAATAGATATGAATTTACATTTAAATAAAAAAAAAACTTTTAAGAATTTGCCTCCTCATTTTAAAACACCACCGCACACCAAACAAATAATAAGAAACACATGGAAGAATATGGGAGGATTGTTGTTTGAGGATTTCAATAGGCTAAGACTATTTCTGCATTGTATTAGCTGTCTTTACCGGGGCATGTCATCTTTTATGACTTTCATTAACACATCAGAACGTCAGTTTTCCATGTATTCATCCTCCTTTTAACACCAGCGCAGCTGTGTTTGTTAGAAAGTGTTACAGCTTGTGCTTGATTGTGGAACTGGCGGTCTGTCACTCATGTATTTGTCTAGTAAACAAAACATCAGAAAGCAGTCAAGATCCAGTACACACCTGAATCTGATTATGATTTCTGCACACATGGTGTTTGGAATGAATGCGATGCGTTTCATCAATGGTTGTTCAAGCCCGTATTGTAAAGCTGCCAGATGTTGCAGTGCACCTGTCCAAAAAAAAAAAAAAAAAGAAAAGTGAAATGTGAGTGAGAGAGAGAAGAAAAAACTGTCAAGACGGTGTTTAAATACATGCTGCTCCCTAACGAATGCTGAAATTAATAATTTATTATTGCAAATCTTCATGCACCATCCGTTCCAGCAGGCTAACTGATGCCTTGTATTCATTAGCAGTGAAAACATGGCTTTTTAGCCCTACATTAATTCTTTTTCTTCTGAAACTACTGTGGGGAAGTTTGGGAAATGGTAAAAAGAACTGAATTAGACCACAAGGTCATTGAGAAGACAATAGCACACGTAAGTTGAATGGGCTCAGAGCTTCAGTTTCAGGGTTAGGTCCAGGAACCGTGTCCTTAGATGCACTCGGCACTCGGAGAGCTACTGTAGGCCCGGTCTGGGGAAAATGCACAAGCTTGCTTTTTAGCTAGAATCCCTCTGAAACTGACCAGCAGATGGGAAGCTGCTGCCTTCGAACAGCTGTCCTTGGTTACCATTGCTGGATGGCATATGGAATGGTGGTATTGGCGTGTCTTATGTGTAAGAAATGTGCATTGCTGTTGTCATAATAGAATAGAATGTCATTGGAACATTACAAGATTTAATAGGAGTCAAAGTACACTGAGTGTTTTTGTGGAATGTGGTTTGGAAGTGCATTATCTACTGATTGTTTATGTTCTTGGCCGACTTTTTTTTTTTTCTTTACAAAAGTGACTAAAAACCGTCAATATGTTCCAAACATGTACTTTAGGGAACACATAAGGAGATGTTTGGAAGAATATCCATGCAGTTTTTTTCTAAATAGTCAAAAGTGGTGACCTAAAGCTCCTAAAATGTCACAAAGCATTATAACAGTGGTTCAAATTAGTCAGAAGTCCGAAGGCATTCTATACTTTTGTGGGGGTTCATATCGTCCAAAAGAGGGTTTGCACTTCCCTCATGGTTTGGTCAGTTACCCGTATGGCTGGCCATACTGGCGATACTCAGCATGGATTGCACGGTTAATGTACTACTGAATATGTTGTTTTGCTAATTTATGCTGTCTAAACCACAGAAAAAAGGTGTGGAAACTGCTAAATCATATAGAGAAGAACTTAGTAAGCAAGAAAGGGCGCAATATTTTGACAAACTAAAGTTAATAGGTGGTAGACAGTATTAATTAAGATATTAGCCTAATTTTTCACCTACCTGACCGGAAATGATAAAAACAAACACGAATGTTGTCAAGATTCTTGCACTGGAAATCCTGGTTCACTTTGGCCAACTACAAACCCCTTTTGTTCCTCAAACTGTTTTTTGCACTCTTCTCCTTGATTTGTTATAACTTTTGGGAGTCTATATTACTCCAAATGTTTTTCCCGATCCTACCGATTAGTACAGCCCAAAACATGACAATAACTGACCAATTTCAGCAGTAATAATAAGCTAAATTTGCCAGTTCAGTGGCATTGTTTGCATTCTGTGCCGCCAATATGGCCGACTGATGACGCGTCTTGGAAACACTCTATTGTCAGCCTGTGAGATCGCTAGTACACCATATTATCATGCTAATTTGTTTAATTATCTATTTCCTTTCATAGCCTGAGAGTGAACCAACTCCAGGGTAAGGCTAAAAGCAGTCTAATGTTAGTGAAATCTATTAACTAAATATATTACATTTTATAATACGATTGAATTTGTATTTAACATGATAACAATTGAACAGAAACATTGTACGTCACTAATTATAATGCTTACATTTCCTCAGGTCAAACTGCAGCTAAGGAGCAAAGAAGCTTACATTATTAACGAAGGCATTATAAGTCTAGTACAGTGTATGATGAATATATCTCTTATACTTACTTTGTTGTTTATGATGACAAAATTCGTGGGAGAGCGTAATTCAGTCAGTGAGAGTGCGCAGCCCCGCTCTGAACGGCAAAACTCCGGTGTTTCAGCGATGACTTATCTGAACTGCTCTGATTGGCCAATACATTCATAAACTCAACGGAATCGTTTGTGATTGGTTATAACGCGCAACACTGTGAAAACGCAGAAAAAGAAATATGATGCAACAAATAAGCCCTAATATTAATTAGATAGTATTATTAGCCTAATAATAATAATAATAATCGTCTTGCTATCGTCAAAGCCATCAGCCACAGGCAATATCTCTGACAAGTATTAAGCCAGATGTCATTGCTGCTAATGTGCTGTTATTATTTACACTGTATGCTATTGTAGTATCAGTTCTATTTTGAATTAGCTTTTATTTTAATATTTTGAAGTTTATAGCCTATTCAAATCAAACAAAAATTGAGATGTTAAAGTTGAAAAGGAGGGAAAGATAATCTCCCTGTTATATTGCTTTGAAATGCAGAAGCTTTTATGAGACTTTTAGGGCACTTTATCATTTTTTATTTTTATTTTTTGGAACTGACAGCTCTTATTCATCTTCACTATATAGAAAAATAGCAGTGTGAACATTCTGCCTAACATCTCCTCCATCAGAAGAAAGCCAGATGGGTTGAAACAACATGGTGAGTAAATGATTTTCACTTTTGAATAAACTTTCCCTTTACCAAAAGTGCTTTTATATAGATTTATATGTACTTAGCAGACATTTGTAATGTATTTTTATTCTTTATTCTTCAGACCAAGTTAGTTTGAAGTCAAGTTTGAATAATCTACTACAGTTCTTGTAAAGGTTATTCAATGGTTTCTCGGGTTTTGCTGAGAATCCAGAATAATTCGCAGACTGTAATTTATCTAATTGGGCATAATAATTGATTTGGTATTACCAAGAAAAATGGATGAAAAAATATTCAAAATAACATAAAGACGACGCTTGCCAGCGGCCTGCTCCACATTTCAAATTATGTCTGCTGAACCTAAGCCAGGTGGCCAATTTATCTATTAAAAGGCTTGATTGTTCCACTATATATCCATTAAAAAGTGCTGACAGATTGCGAGAGCTTTGTCCCGTCACTGAGTGCCTCCTACAAAGTGCTGAATATGCAGCTTTTCTGTGTCAGTACAGCCACAGCCTGATTTGTTTGTCTTGGCGGAACATGTCATATTTTAGGAAGTATCACTTTGTCATGCGGTGAATGTGCAGGTTTAAGGTATTAATGTACAGTTTGGCAAATGCTATGTTTTTATTACCTTTTATTATTTGAGGTGCTTTGCGAGGGGCAGGAACACTGAAAGACTGAGAATGAGAGTTTAGGGGATTTTAGTATGTGTGTGTTAGCTAAGTCTTTTTCAGTGAACAAACTAAAATATTGACGTCTCATCCTGCACTGCAACAGATTTTTGTCCAATCAAATGCTTCCAATAAGCAAAAAGCCCCTCCCCCTTAAAACTGGCTAACAAGCAGCAGATCTTGATTCATGGCTGCTATGTAACTAAAAAGTATAGTTCCTATAATCATAATAATCACTCTTTGAGACTTCAAGTATTGACAAGTGGTTTATTCAGCAGGAACGGTGAACAATCTGTCAGTATTTTCATATTTTGTACAGAAAGCAATTGAGCACCAGTAGCCTAATGAAAGCCTCACAATCAAAAGAATGCTTTAATGATCAATGCCCAGAATCCTCTTATATTCGTCCTTCCATTCTTGTCTCTTCATTTATGTTCGGTTGAAAACAATCAAACTCAAGCAAAGTGCCGCAAATCCCTGCAGCAGTCTTAAATCCTACATTCAATTTAATAGGAAACAGAACAACTTCAAAATAAGCACAATATGTAAAATGTGTTCCTTGTTGTGAAGATTCAAGAAGTATCTTTAGTGCTGCCCACAAAGCCATAACCAACAAACCTTAAATATTCAAAGTCTTTGGTATTATGTGAGGACCTTTTGCTGGAGGTCTGTTACATCAAACTTGTGCACATTATATAGACATTCTGGGTGGCTATTGCATACGATTCTATGTTCTATTGTTTCTTATTTCAGATTGAGAAGATTATATAAAACGCAAACTGCCCAGTTCAAAAGTACAAACACTTTGGATCTGTACCATCTATATTTCCAAATGGTTAATGTGCTGCTAGTTAAAACATAACCTTTCTTCATAGCACTGATGGTGTAATTTACTTAATTTTGGTGCAATTTTCCTATTAAACCTCCCTAGACATATTGATATCATAAAAACAGGCAAGTGAAAAGGAAAAACAATGGTTCTGAATAGACTTGTACAGTATTAGCCAAATTACGCTGATACTAACTGGTTGAATCGTACTGTAATCTTGTCTTTCTTGTGGTGTCTGTATTACACTGAAGATTGTTTTGCACCATTTCCATGCCAGTTACAAATACTTAAGTTGCAGAATCAGTGCCAGGATGTCTAAATGAAAATAGTGCGCATGAAAAGCTACTTCGTGATGGTCAAAATCTTAGTAATGTTGGACATTTGCAGTTCACAGTACTCTGTTAAGTTATTTGGCATAGGGACGTTATTGTTTCAAAAAATAATTTAAAAACAAAAACAGCAATTAACCATCACGGGCCACATTTTTTCCCATTTTTCCATGCATTCACAGCTCTCACAAAAATACTTTCGCTCGCTTACACTGTAACCTTATTGAAATAGCTTAAAAATAAAAATAAAAGAATATTATTACAATGGTGGCCACAAGGCTGTGCAAAAGGGAAGACTTCCAACATTGAGCTTTTCAAGCCATCACCTATGTTTTCAGCCAACCCCTGCAAGTAACAAACTACAAAATAGCACCATTATACAGTGGGTTGATTTTTTTTTTTTTTATATGGTTCCGCTATATGATGCCATCACATACGATTATGGTTAGAGAATGCAAAGGTTAATATAGGTTGAGTATAGATACAGAGTAAACAGTGTAGGTTGACGTGATCCTTTGGGGTCAGAAAAGAGGAAATCGCCATGCAGAGGGACTGTGAAAACGGCCGGGTCACTTTTCACAACCCCAGTGCGGCCTAAAGTGGGGTGTAGAGGGATAGTTCACCCAAAAACAGACATTCTGTCATTAATATGCACCCTTATGTCATTTTTAACCTGTATTCTGGTATTATTTCTAATATTTGCTATACACTGATATAGCGACCACGTCTGTAAAGCTTTAAAAAGGACAGTAAATGGAATAAAAACATAATAATAATTCCAAAAGACCGATGCTCTGTTCAATTCACTGAAAAATTTCACCTTTATATAAACACTTTTCCGTTTCAGCAAAAAAATGGAAAAGGTAATTGTGTGATAGTTTAAAATAAGAACATATTAGCTATAAGGTTGTATTACGCAAAAGTCGCAATTGACCCTTGACAGGGTGTTTGATTGACAGCCGATCTGACCAATCACAAGGCAGAATCTGCCACTTTTGTAGACAAACAAAACAGAGAGTAGATTAACATCTTAAAACTTTAAAAATAGTGTGTATTGACGTCTTTCCACAGTTGAAAAAAGATCTGATGTTCATTCATGTTTATTTCACGTTATAACTAGCAAAGAGGAAGAGGTGATCGGTTGACGTGATGGTGTTTATTGAAATTTATTACAATTTGAAAGCTGAGACTATGTTTCACACCTAATGTAACCTGCTCTGTCTTGTCTGTCGGCCCGTTGTGAGTTTCCTCTTTGCTCCGCGATATATGGCATGAGAGTGCCATGGCTTGTCAGACAAGGCAACAATAACCTTTTTATTTTTTCCAGCAGAAACAAGCATCAAAAATGGGCTACAAAAGTCATAATGTAAGCAAAATGAGTAAATGACACAATCTTAATTTTTGGGCGAAATATCCCTTTAATGCGGCTAGTGAGTTGCAGTCATGTCACCAGTCTTTTGCTGTAAAGATGCAAACCTGCAACTAAACCAGATTATGTTCTTGATGTTATATGTTACAATTGCAAATAATTCTTGTGGTTTTTGTTGTCTTCCCTCTGTCTTTCCTGTGCGTGCTGATACACTGGTGTAAATGCATGCGGATAACTGTTCGAGTGAATGGCTTTCACCTCCCATTTTCTAAAGAAGGTAAACCATGCAGTTAAAATTATTAAAAAAGAAGCAAAGATCCCTCACACACACTTAAAAAAAAACAAAAAAAACACAAGGTGTTTTGCAGGATGTAGGTCATGTTCCATCAATCCTAAACGTGTTCTCTAGAGCACCTCAGCACATCTGCATAAGGCTTTTGTATAATCCCCCTTGATCTGGTCTTGCACAATGATTCAAATAAGAAAAGACTTGTATGATTTGTATTTTATACGTCATCTCTCTGTGCAGCCGTAGTTCGGTTTTGCAAGGGTTCCATCTGGTATAAACGGTCTAGACAGCTTTTCTTGTCAACACGGTCCGTGATCTCACTGCAAACTCCTTTCTCTCAAAAATGTCGCCACTATAAGAGCTTTCGGCATCCATTAGGTGCAACCATTCACACGAGGAGGATAAACAGTTATCATTTGACTCTTTTAGCAGCTAATTTAGTATTTCCCCGCAGTGTATGGAAATCATCAGATTTTGTTTGTCTTAACATAGGGCTTTAACAGTATCCAGTATCTTGTTGTTTTTTTTATTTTAGTTTTAATATTTTGTTGTTTTTTGTTGTTTTGTTTTTTACAGTGGAGCACGTCCCACAGTCTTTCTTTCATCCCGTTTATCGCTGTCCAACAGTTTCGCTTGTCTCTCTCAGCCATTCGCCCTCCTGTCCTCTACATGCGATAGTTTCTGCCCCCTGTGTTTCCTCGGCTTGAGTTCTTCTGATGAACCTCCTGCAAATGAGAAAGAGAAAGGCAGTAAGTTTCATTTCAGATGATGAGAAGTAACGCAGAAAGCCGACCTAAGGAGAGCAGAACGGCTTCTGCTGCCCATAACAACACAGCTGTTTGGTGAACGGAGTGTTATTTCATAATGCTGAGGAAATCTACTGTCAAAGCAACACATCAAAGGTTTCACCGCAGCAAGATTAATAAGTGTAATTCACGAGCTGGGAATGAAACCGCATGCGAGGAGCGGAGGAGAAAGGCCGGTGTGAGGGGCCAGACTCTGAACTCAGCGTGCAGACATCTAAGGTGACCTTAGATTCGGCTTCCAGCGCATGACGTATGGGTGCAGAAATATGTCTGTGGAGAGCACATGCAGGTCTACCACAAAAACCACTTAGGCAGTTCACTTGCTAATGGTTTTCTTTTTCGAGAGAGGACGACTGAGAGCACTTAAAAGGATGGCCCACATTTGGGCAGCGGGGGTGAGGGAAGAGCTGCTTTTTCCTTATGTATGTATCGCAACACAATGTACCGGCATTATTTGCTCAGCTCTGAGATGAGGTAAACGGACAGCTCGCCCAAAAATGAAAAATCTGTCATAATTTACTCAACCGTTTCAAGTCCGTATGTCTTTCTTTCTTGAGTGGAACAAAAAACGAGAAGTTTTAAAGAATATTCCAAGCAGTATTTTCCCATATAACTTGTGTGTATATTCCAAATCTATGTGTGTTAAACAGATCGAAATGTAAGTCATTATTTGCTCATTAGTGAGCTGTTAACCATTCCAACTGGAGTCACTGAGGTAGACTTGAGAACTGGATCAGTCTGATTTGTATGGAAGCCCTTTTCCACTAAATAAAAAATTTAAAAAAGGCAATTGCAAATTTTTATCTGACAATTCTGACCTTTTTTCTCACAATTGGCAGTTTACATCTCACAATGAATAAAGTCAGAAATGCTAAATGTAAAAAGGCAATTCTGAAATTTGTCTCAGAATTGTGTGATACAAAGTTGCAAATGCAAGTTATAAAGTCAGAATTGTGGGATATAAACTTACAATTGCGAAAAATAAAGTCAGAATTGCAAAATTAAAACTGCGAAATGTAAACTCGCAGTTGTGAGTAATAAAGTTAGAATTGTGAGATATAGACACACAATTCTAAGAAATTAAGTCAAAACTGCACAATGTAAAAAGGAAATTCTGACTTTTTCTCAGAATTGCAGGATATAACCTTGAAATTGTGAGAAATAGAGTCAGAATTACCAAATAAAAACTTGCAACTAATTCTGACTTTTTTCTCAGAATTGCCAGTTTATTTTGCAATTCTGCCTTTTTTCGCTGAATTGTGAGAATATATCTTGTAATTCTGACTTTATAACCCGGAACTGCATTTTTATATCTTGCAATTCTCAATTTAGAAGACAGAACTGTGAGTTTATATCCCGAATTGGGAGAATTGGGAGATAAAAAGTCACAGTTACCTTTTTTATTTTTTTATTCAGTGGCTGAAACGGGCTTCCATAGATTTGTGAATGAATCATTCAGGTATTGTGAACTGGATCAATGGATTTAATTGAAGATATGACTCAAAATAATGTGTTGTTCGGCTATTTTTGTCATTTTGGAACTCAAAAATTGTCTTTTTTTGTAGTACAGCAAAAAGTCAGTCATACAGGTTTTAAATGACACGAGGTAGAGGCAAATGACTGAATTAGGGTGAGTAAATGACTGAATTTTTGTGTTGGTGAGCTATTGATTTAATACAAGTTCCATGGCAGAAAACGCACTAATCTTGAATGTTATTATATAACCATTCAAGCATTGTCATGTTAATTGACCCTTAGCAGCGAATTTGATTGACAGGCGATCTGACCAATCATAACCTCCGACAAACAAACCAGACAGGTGAGTAAATAAACGTTAGTGGAGTTGAACTTGGAAAAATTGTTTGTATTGACGTCTTTCTGTGGTTGAAACAAGATACCTTCTGATGTTCATTCATGTTTATTTCATGCTGTAACTAGTAAAGAGGAAAAGATGATCAGTTCATGTGCTACTTGAACTGAGACAAGGCGATCATCATGACATATTAAAGAGGCACAAAACGGTATTTGTTTGAATTTTTTACAAAATGACAAATTTGAAAGCTGAAACTTTGTTTCATACCAAAAATAATGTCTGTTGGCATGTCGTCATTTTTCTCTTTGCACCACAATGTACTTTTCACTGTACGGAGTGAGAACGGCATAGCTTGGTGGACATAACAACAGTAACGAAGGGGGGCGGGTCTTTGCGAAGGGTCAGTTATGGCTTAATCTCAGACTAAGGGAAAACTTACCTTACAGGAAGAGTGGCTATGTCCAGATACAGATTTCTGCAGGGGAACACAATCAATAAAATTCATACAACATTTGTTGTACTTACTTTTGTCAACCACATTAGTCAGCTATTACTGCAATCACCATTACGTATTCACAAATTGTTTTCTGTCACAGGTTTTTAGAGAAATGTGCAATTGCGTCAAACATTGTATTGACCCTTCACTAAGCCCCGCCCTAAAAACGGTATTGACCAATGGTACTTTAGCAGCCGTCCACCATTTGTTTTTAAAACCCAAGTTGGAAGAAATCCTGGGTGTTTGAAAAGTTTTAAGCAGAATTTTATTCAAAAATAAGATGAATGTTGTTGCTTATTGACACAAGGAGCTTTTTTTGCGTAAATCTTGGTGAGATGCATTTGAGGTATGCATTTTGCTTTATAATATCACAGATTTTAATAGAAAACAAGGCAAAAATATATTTTTTGCAGTGCAAATGACAACAGCCAAGAAGGCAGAGCTTGGCAAAGGGTTAGTTTTGACATCATCAGCATGTCTGCACACCTTTGCTGTCCTGGGGCTGTCTGTATGCCGTTGCGCTCGTAGGGATCGTGGAGTTTTGCCGGGCTTAACGGGCGCACAGTACATCTCGAGGCGCCTCAGCTCACAGCTCTGAAAGCAGCATTCGTCCACGATGCCGCGGTTGTGCGACCGTCTCGAACTAGGCCCATAGCCCGTCGGTTTGCCTGTTGGATGCATAGAAATAACAATAATAAATAATCCGTATGGCAAGGTACGAAAAGCGAAAGCGCTCCCAAATCTCTGCTGTGAGGGAAGGCCTGCGCTTAATAGCGCACTCAAATATTGTCCTGCCTTAGCTACGTTAAATAAAGCCTGTCATCACATTGAATTCAAGCCCTTTATCCATTTTATTCTTGGCATGGCACCAGCTCGTGAGGAGCAATTACGGCCTGCAAGGTCACGCTCTCAAACGCTAAATCTCTAAAACTTTCGGTAGTAACCTGTGGCTAAAAGCCCGGTCATGAGTGCTATAATAGCTTAGCGTAGCAGCCAGGCCGTAGCTGTGATTCTTCAGATATATGGACGCGTTAATGACGTGAATTTCTTCAGCATGAAATTTACAGGGTATTGCTTTGCACAGAGCAGACTGTTCTTGGCAAGCCCCCCAGTTAAATGGAGGTCACACCGACCCAAATGTTGAGAATATCACGTTTTGCAGTTTCAAACCTGATATCTTTGGGTTGGGGAGGCCAAATCTGGCCCTCGAGGGGGTCAGATTAACCTATGGAGAAAAACCCCTGCTCAGCACCACTGTTGAGAAGAATGATGTTCCTAAAAGACCAGGATGAACCGTGAACTTTTCCCGGAGTGCTTGTTAAAGCCGCTGCTGAACTAGGTGATAATTACCCATGTGAAAGAACATGAACTGCCTCATGGGTATAAATTTTGTGCGCTGTCAATGAGGTCAATAGACTATTATGTCCTAGACATTACGTTTAACGATGAGGTTGGACTACTTACACGTGTAGAATTTGGGTTGTCTGATCCCAAACGGATTTATGTTAAAGGTAGCACTTAGACACCTGACTAAGTTAATGTTTCTTTCTCCACGTCGCCAATCTCCCGGTGGCCTTAAAACAATATCCCACTCTCCATTTACAAGTCGCCACTCACCTAGAGCAATATAGCTCCGATAGGCTTTTCCCTGTTACCAAATGAAATAATAATAATAATTTAATATGGCATTTACAAGGAGGAAATGCCTTTCCCTTTCAGAGTTAATAGCTTTTGGCTCGCAGGGCTGCCAGCGCTGACAAAATGCATTAACTTCTGCCTTGCACTTGCTGCACTCTGACAGCGTTGTTTTGGAAAGAGAGGTGCTCTAATTCTGACAAACATGCATCCCTGCAGACTGCATGACTCTTGGGTGCCAAACACTTCTTGGAGATTAGGGGGCGCTGTTATCTTTAAATACACTTGAGTAGTTTTGAGGCTTTTATGTAGGACACTGTCATGGTAGAATTGTGTTCACACACTCATTTTGGACACTTCTGATGGCCTTCAAGTGGCCTCACTGAGGATCTCCTTAGATGCTCAAAGATTTGAGCCTAATTAGAGAAAATGTAGCGTTTTGTGGCTTTTATTCTATATCTAAATCCATCTACAGTATATGCTAGCATATATGTTAACATCTTGAATTAAAAATCTAAAATTTTCCTTTATATATTTATATTTGCAGTCGCAGAAAACGCAGTCCAAGTGACATGAAAAAACAAGAATTATCTTGTTACAAACCAGTCAGTCAGGTTGTTACAAGCCGTTCAAATTGGTTTTCTGGATCATTTTTTAATCCTTTTTTTTTTTTAAAAATCCTCCCAAAATTAACATCTGCTATTTTCGTCAAAGTAGCTCTTCATGAAATCTATTGTGTGGTGCCCTAAGAGGTGCAATATACAATGAAGCAGCTCTTATAATGCAGTGCACTCGGTATTAATGGCTTTTCTGAGATTTGAAGCACTGGATATTAAAGGGGACATCAGATACCCATTTTCTACAAGTTGGTATGATTCTTTAGGGTTTTCATAGTGTCTGCAACATACTTTGGTTAAAATTCCTCAGTGGTTGTGTAAAACAACATCCTTTTTACCTTGTCAAAAACAGCTCTGTTTGGAAAAAATTACTCATCCAAATACAAAACACCTGCATTGCTTACGAGACATTGTTGTCGCTACAGCTGAGCATGGAGAAAACGGCAGACAGCGTACAATTGGCTGAGGGCTGAAATACGCTAATACGGGACAGTCTGTCAGTGGTCGTGGGCGGGGCCTGAGCAACATGACATCATGCTGCTCAGAAAATCATAACGGGTTGATAATTGAGGCTGTTTAGGTTTTTAAGGTTTAAATAAGAATGAATTGGTTTTTATCATTGTAGAGTGGTTGTGTCCACACAAGTCACATTTATATGCAAACATGCTAACACCATGTAAAGGTGAATTTTGCATCTGATGTTCGCTTTAAAAGGTCAAGTTGTAATCCTAAAATAAGGTATTTTTGTTAGATGAACCAACAGTGTTCACAGTGTTCAAACAGAAGTTCACTTCCAGAACAAAAAATTTCAGATAATGTACTCACCCCCTTGTCATTCAAGATGTTGGTTTCTTTCTTCAGTCGTGAAGAAATTATGTTTCTTGAGGAAAACATTCCAGAATTTTTCTCCATTTAGTGGACTTCTATGGTGCCTGCGAGTTTAAACTTTCAAAATGCAGCTTCAATGCAGATTTAAAGGGCTCTAAACAATCCCAGCCAAGGGCGAAGGATCTTATCTAGTGAAATGATTGGTTATTTTCTAAAAAAAAAAAATTGCAAATTATATACTTTTTAACATTAAATGTTCGTCTTGTCTATTCTCTGCGATGCGCATGTGAACTCTGTGTAATCCGGGTCAATACAGTTAGGGTATGTTGAAAAACTAGACAAGATGAGTGTTTGAGGTTAAAAAGTATATAAATTGTACTTTATATGAAAATAATAGATCGTATTGCTAGATAAGAACCTGGGATCGTTTAGAGCCCTTTGAAGCTGCATTGAAACTGTATTTTGGAAGTTTAAACTCGCAGGCATCATAGAAGCCCACTATATGGAGCAAAATTCTGGAATGTTTTCCTCAAGAAACATAATTTCTTTACAACTGAAGAAACATCACGAACATCTTGGATGACAAGAGGGTGAGTAAATTATCTGTAAATTTTTGTTCTGGAAGTGAACTTCTCTTTTAATGTTTTGTTCTTTTTATCGGTAAAACGAGCAGATTACACTCTTAAAAATAAAAGTGATGCCACAGAAGAACCATTTTTGGTTCCACAAAGAACAATTCCATCAAAGGTTCTTTGAAGAACCATCTCTTTCTTATCTTTTTATTATCTTTTATCTTTCAGCTTAGCTGACAGTCTTATATCTCCTCCCCCAGTAAAACCATCATCCCATTCATAACCTTCTGAGAGAGCTGTGAAACCTGAGCAAAGCACATCTCCATCACGGTGATTACGATCAATGTGCCGTCTGCTTCAGTGTTGCAAAACACAAACGTTAACACATAAATGTGTCCTAACACCTTTGAGTAGACACCTTTGCTTCCAACTAAAGATCATCAAGCATCAGAACTTGTGCATTCCAATGAGGAACACCGCTGGAAAGTAGCTGACTTTTATAGCCATGCTCTTGTTATTAAAGAACAGGGAGTTCTTGGAGCTGCTGCCATACGCTGCCTGCATAGTGTCAGAAAGTTTACTGTTCACTGGGGACTTTGAAAACTGCTATAGTACTGGAAACTACCTCTTTATCAATGGTACCACAAAGAGTTTATAGTAAGATGAAGTTTCCTTCCAATTTTTTTCCTCCTGGCTCTTTCTGCCACTGTTTACTACGCAAAAAGATGTTGGCTCCTGCGGACATTAACTGAATAGGAACTGTTTGTGGTTGTCAACAGCCAAATTGATGGTTTGCTGTTTGTCAAAATGTTTTGAAATGTTTTAACCAGGGTGTTTTGCTGTTATATACCAATAGAAATTGATGTTTAAAATATTTTTCTATCTGATAGATGCAATGACAGAAGTTTCCTTTCAGAGTAAATGATTTATAGGTAAAACTCAGGTGGATTGACCAAATGTGAATGGAAAAGCATAGTTGATTTTCGCAACTGGCTCAAACATCCAAACAGGCACGTGTCTCTAAATCCAGTCTTGATTGATGCTTAGGTTTGGTGAGGAGTCTTTTTGTCTGTGTGTCTTGTCATTCAGACACAGCCAATGCCTAGGCCTTGTGGTTAAAAAAAAACACCTTTTTCACACAAGGAAAGTGTTGAACCCAGAAGACCAAATGCCCTCTGCAACGTGTTCCTGTCTAGTAGAACAACGGGCCAAGAGGGGGCAGGGGGGCATCCTGATCATCCTGTAATCCCCCATAATCCGGTGCTGCTCTAGGACAAGAGCCAAGCCTGACTGTGTGCTGTTGATGTGTTCTTCTCTCCAGCTGCTTCAAACATAATGAAACCAGACAAACGGAATTGAAAAGTAGTATCAGTGATGTTTCTGACAGAACTTCCATTGTTTTGTGGTCCTTGCTTCAGAGAGGAGTAGACCTGCAATCCTTCCAATCACAGATTGATTAATAGTGTTGTAATTATCGTATTTGCATGTGCACATGAGTTGTGATTGCCTGGACTTGAGTCTAAATTGAGTTAATGTCATTTAAATAATTATGGACGAAAATTCTTTGGTATTTATCATTATATGTCAAATTGGCACAAATTTACTTTACAGGCATTTTGTGCCCTGTTGATGAAGAATAGCAATAAAGCTGGCCAGAAATGCCTGTTTATTAGCCCACAAGCTTGTGCATCCAAACTATATTTCCCACTTTATATTAGGTGGCTTTAACTACTATGTACTTACATTTAAATAAATCATTTTATGCAATGCACTTACTGTGTACATACATATAAAAATACATGCATGTAATTACATCTGTCATTACATTTATAGTTACACTGTTGACCCATCCCTTAGATTTTACCCACTCTTAAACCTACCCATACCACCAAATCTCTAACCTTACCCGTATCCCACCTCAATAGCAGCAAAAGTATTTTGCAATACAATATGAACACAATAAGTACACTGTACTTATTTTTTGATGTATGTACAAAGTAGTCAAGGCCACCTAATATAAAGTGGGACCCAAGAATGAGAAAATACATAGCTGAAAGCGTCAATTACACATCTAATGTGCATTATTTGCTCTTGCATTTGCACTAAAAACTTCCTGTTTTGTCAGGAACTGAGAAAGATATATGAAATGGCCCACAAAGTACATTTTATTCTGACCAAAATCACTAATTTGTAAAAAAAAGAATGTCCAGTAATGACTTGAATGCGACAATATATTCCTTTTTTAAAATTCACATTCTGAACGAGGTTCACCTGTCATCCTGAGGTGGCAGATCATTAGAGATCCTTCCAAATGTGTGAGATGCGACCTGAACCCACTTCTGGACAAATTGTGATTTTACAGTGCACACTAAGCCAGAACTTTTCCCGATGTGTTTGTGTCTGGGGAATGGGAATGCATCATGAGGTGCACGCTCAGCCTGTTGGCAGACGTCAGAGGTGCTTTGCTGGAAAAGACTACACAACCATGGAGGGAAAGGGCAGCTTTGTGTCAACACAAACACTCCTGGCCATGAGGTGCCCTTTGTAATAAACAGAATGATGTGCTGTAGTTCTGCATCAGTCATTTTGGAGCCCCTGTACTCTCCAATATCCCTTTAGAACCAAATACAAAGGCTGACACATAGGCATTTCAAAGACAACCGAGGATTTCTAGGTCAGGCTAACAATTGGAAAAAAATGACTGCACTGTCAGTTTCTTCTTCTGTGTCGTCCTCTTCTCTGTGTCTTCAAAAAGGCACATTTTGTTTTAATAAAAACATTTCCACCGAGTAGTATTTTCCGAGTAGTAGGCCTTTCTCTCAAGATAATGAAATCTGAAGTTTTGAAATGTGAGTGGAGTTCCACTGGCAGGGAGGGGACTGGCGAGATGGGCACTGTTGCAACTGTCACTGAACACAATGCTAATTGCCACGTGTATAAATCCAGTTTGTTTATTTATGGATTCATGTGTTTGAGGCCAGTCCATTAAAGTTGTTTTCTTTACAAAAGTGACAATAATTCTTTGGAGTTCCACGTACTGCAAGAAATTCCTTTAAGTTTTATAGTACATACTAGGTCAAAGTCAAATGATCTGTATAAAATCGCCTATTTGCTCTTCACCGAATCTGTCACGCTGATGCAATAATTTCATGGAAAGTTCAGATTAGCATAAACGTATTTATTTTGGGCTCCGTACTGACAAAACAAACACATGGCCATTGACAGCCATGAGCGATCCAGCCAGCTCCTTTGTGACCACTAAAAGCTCAAATGTTGTTGACTGGAAACTTAAAATGTCAACTCTAACTTGAAGTTCAATCTCGCTTCGCTTTTAAAGTAAGTGAATAAAATGTGTCTCCACAGAATCGGTGGGTTCTGTCCACTTGTCAAAATAATCACTTCATACGTCATCATCAGTGGCCCGAGACTCTCATGCTTCCTTGAGCCATTTGCACGTCGTAAATATCTCATCAGGTAATTCAAACAGATAACAATATATGTGCAAACATTTAAAATATCATGGCTGCACGTTGTGATGTAACTGGTCTCATGTGGTTCGCTGAAATCAAATGCCACAGACAGGACAATTGATTTTTTTAGGAAAATACGAATAGTCTAAGATTAGAAACTTTTTAGTCTAGTTACTGCGGAGTGGACATTGCACAATAGCCCTTAAAAATAAAGGTGCTTTAAAAGGTTCTTCACAGCGATGCCATAGAAGAACTGTTTTTGGTTCCACAAAGAACCATTCAGTCAAAGGTTTTTTAAAGAACCATCTCTTTCTTACCTTTTTATAATCTGAAGAACCTTCTTTTGCTACAAAGAACATTTGTGAAACAGAAATGTTCTTCATATGTTAAAGGTTCTTTATGAAACCATTTAAACAAAAAAGGCTCTTCTATGGCACTGTTAAGCACCTTTATTTTAAATTGTGCAGTTTGAGTTTTCAAGCTACCTGGTCTCAAAGATACAGTTCAGATACAGTTCCAATGTTGCATGAATTGATTAATTGATTGATTGACTGACTGATTTCACCTTACATATGCAAACCCGGGCTCATGAAAATACATGCCTCTATATGCATTTCTGCAAACACTGTAATTACATACTTTACTGCACGTTTCACTGCTGTTTCAAAGTGAAATGTCCAGAGAGTGTCGCTAAAACACGTTCACATGTTTTTAGTACGTTGGTACAGGAACGTATTCCCACGTTTTTATTACGCTGCTTCAGGTACGTATTGCAGCTGTTCAAAATTCAAATATCCAGGGAGTGTCGCTAAAGATTAATGCTTTGTCGTGTTGGAAATATCCCCTACACCAAACCCAACCCTAAACCTACCTGACAGTGTTAACAAATACAGTTATAATAACAAATATGTTGATGCAGCCATGCTATTTTAACTTTCTTATGCGGATTTGAGTTGTTTTGTCGAGCCGTAGTTTCACGGGGCTCTTCAACGCTCTGTATCGTGTGAGCTACCGAGCAAACCTACTGAATTAGAAAACTTGTGCATATGAAGCTGTATATGTGACGACAACATTCAAAAATATCAGTTTTCAAATCGTGCAGAATGTTAAAATTGTTTTGAAGTCATAACGTAACATCCTGCAAGTAATTGTGTGAAAATTTGGCTTTATTAAACAAAACTCTGTACCTGTAAATCATACTTTGTGTGAAAAGGAATAAAAGTTGTCTCAGTTTTACTGCCTCTAGTGTTCATTTCAACTTGAAACTGCAGTGATTCATACATATATGCATGTTTTTTTTCAGTTTTGCAGAACTGTATATGAAAAAAGGTCATTAAAAACACTTTATAGTATCATTATTTGAACACAAAATAGATTACCCTGTCAAACAAATGAACAAATAAACAATACAGAATAAATTTCAATTAATTGCAAGCTCAAGATAGAAAAAATGAGTCCACAAAGTGGATGAACAAAGTGTGAAAAAGCAAGTCCCATCAAGAACTCCTGAATCTCTCCTACTGCCTACTTCTGATTGGGACAACCCAAGACTCAGCAGTTCTCATGGCTTGTGGAAAAAGAGAGATTTAAGTCTAGGATTCAAAATGGTTTTCTTTGGGTAGTCCCCCGTATTCAGTTGGATGTGCACTACATTTATTTGCCCTGCCTACTCGTGTGCGCCAAATTCCAACAACCTCATTTTGGGGGCAAAGCAGCTGGCTGATCTTCTTT
Organism: Cirrhinus mrigala; assembly: GCA_036247105.1. NCBI lineage: Eukaryota > Metazoa > Chordata > Actinopteri > Cypriniformes > Cyprinidae > Cirrhinus > Cirrhinus mrigala. Next base: position 25,217,393 of record CM070010.1, read on the forward strand.
AAATGTAATACACGAGCATCAGTCACAGCATTTTTTTTTTTAAAGCTGCCTCTTCGGCATTGCAAGCGCTCACCTTATAAAGCAGCATTCACAACCTATTTTACTTTAATAATGACATTTTCAAGTAAAATAGAGTATCTAAAATTGATTGGATTATGAAAGGTTGGTGTTACATACAGTACCAGAATGGCCCCATGTGGTTGAACGGATGGTTTGAAAAGTGAGGGATTTGTGAATAAGTACAGTCGTTTTGAAGGTGGAGCAAGTTCATACAGTACCTTGATAAAAGCTTATAAACATTGATATTTGGAATAACATGCACAGATGAATCATGCACAATATGTCTAAAACATGCATTGACAAGTAAGTACTTAGATTGATTACTTAGATTGTAAACTTTCTATCCGATATAACAGACAAATAAAGCAAGGGCAGAACGAGGGAAAAATTTGGAAAATTGGACAGCAAGACATGAAAACTGATGCTTTTCTTATTTATGAGTGGCGCATTAGTGCATTGGGAAAGAGAAAGAGAGAGAGAGAGAGAGAGAGAGAGAGAGAGAGAGAGAGAGAGAGAGAGAGAGAGAGAGAGAGAGAGAGAGAGAGAGAGAACAGCGGTTGATGAATAAATAAAATGTGCACTTACTGAAATAAAAGCCCCTGTCTCCACACACAAACTGCAGCGTGTCTACAAGCTCCGCCCCGCACAGCGTCTCCGGCCCCGCCTCCAGTGTCGCGGGAGTCAACGCGAGGACGCACAGCACCAGTGAGAGGGTGTGGGTGCACGGGAGACAGCGCATGGTACACTGCATCCCAAAGAGAAGGAAACCAGAAATACATTACATCTATGCACTGAAATATGACTAAGGATGTGCATCGTTATTTACCTTATTTATTGTCTTGATTTCTTTCCTTCCTTCCTTGTATACTTACTACTATGCTTGTGTTTTCCTTTTCTTCTATCTATCTGCACAAATTTGACTTATCATGCATGTTTCTAACATCTTTTGAATATCAAACAGCCTGCAGAGACAGGTATCTGGATATTGGGGATACTTCTAAAAGCATCTCCTGTTCATTGCATATAAGAAGAATGACAAAAAACGATACAACATTGCAATAAAAAGTTAAACTGTTCAATGCACCTGTCTATACATCGAGGGTACTTTTGCGAGCGTGCATTTACTTGAATCTTTGCTCCCATACAGATGCATAACTCCGTTTCTGTGGTGGCTTTTTACAAGTCAATGTCCTACCTCTCTCCGCACACAATCTCGCTAAACCAGAGCGCGTTATTTCGAGGCACTTCTCCACAAACGCGCGCGGAAATGTGTCCAGTGCGCGCTTTGAAGCGCTTAGTACTCGCCCGTGCCAGTAGGATAGTGCTGCTTGAACCCAGTGTCCGGTAAAAGAAGAGCGCTTTTGTAAAGCATGCATTTTTTGGGTTGCTTGGATAAAACATTGTGGTTCACCTACAGATACGTGAGGTGGAACTGGAAAGCTGCAAAGCCGCCAAACCCACAGAGGAAGCACTTTACATAATAAAGAGAATATAATGCGCAACCACACAACGCACAAGTATGCTGCAAAACCTTCAGCCCGAGCCCCTATTCGTGTCGACTCAGCAATATTTACTTTTAAGTGTCGTGATATACAAGTTGGTGACTTGTGCACTGCGCAAATGAACTCCCTGGTGCATCATGATATGACTCACCATACACATCATGCAATCTGTCGTAAGTCTCAAAAGTTTGCCGTATTACAGCTGTCAGATGTTTAATGTGAAATACTTTTGCAGGCACAGTCTAATGTCATGCAAATTGTGCACAGATGCAAACTGATCATTGATTTTAAAATGATTTTAAAATTGAGTTTAAAATTGTATCATTCAATCCCTACATGATCTATATTATAGGCTATTGCTTCAGTGAGAAATCAATAATGGTTAGTCTAAGGTGCCTATTTGCTTTGAAAGGAAATAGGTTAAGTTACCTTAAAGACATCACACCAATGCCCCTGGAAGAAATGACCGCTAGACATCCCCTTGGGTCTCCAGCAAAAGCCCAGCAAAAATGAACTTGTTTGAAGTCATTAAAAAGCAAGAAAGAGGATGAGATGCGGGCAATGTCACATCTCAATATTCCGACTTTGTTCCATTGCGCAGGCTCGTTGTGGAGAAGTGAGATTTAGCGAACAGGAGACGGATTTGGAGAGAAAATCCCTCACATTTATCTACATTACAGAGACATTTTCAACAGGAAACAGCTGGGGCAGCATTTGCCTTCTCCTCTTGCTAAGTTACTCATTAAGGATTTTGGGCACCCTGTCAAATAACGTCATCTGTTTCTTAGAATAGGCTCGAATTTGGATCTTTCTAGGACTTACTAACAGAACAGAAAAGATTGCACTGCAGAGTGAAAACGAATAAGAGAGTTAGAGAAAGTGGTGAGTTTTTACAAAGGGACAGAAGTTGAATTTAGAGACACTCCCATGCGTAATTTGCACGGTGTCTTTTTCATCTCTGTATTCCCAGCCGACATACTTGCCAGCGTCTAAGTTTTATAATCCATTTATGTGCGGTGAACTTTTTAAAATGAATTTCTAAAGGATATTTTGCGGGGCGCAATTAGTTGCGATATAGCTACGCGTTAGCTAAAAGATTTTAAAACTTAAAGTTATTGTTTTATATTTATAAAATTGTGTGTTTTAGCCTACTGAGTAGTGGCAGACATGTATAAAATATGTCAGTCAATACAAAATGATGAATAATGTAAGCATTTGCTTCGTCAATGTGCCGTTTGAATCCTAAAAGCGACGTTTACCTTTGCAATGATTTCCTCTTCAGACGAAAGCGATTTATTTTCGCGCGTCTTTTCGACACCTAAAAACAATAACTCTGACTATCTTGTAACTTTTTGGGTTCTGTAATTTAAATTCGCACCTCCATACCTATCAAAGTCAGATGACGCACCTGAAAATTAATAGTTAACTTATAAGTAAAAGCACACTCACTCCGTTTTCCATTGTATTTCCCATGTAAAGCATATATTTATAACATAAACTCTGTTGTTTTCCGTTGAATGCACAAATCATGTAATAAAGTACCTAAGTTTAGGTTATATACCGGTAAAACAAAATATCACTTCAAACCAATTATCGGTCTATAGTTTGCTACTGCATTTTTTCGTATTCGTCATCCTTTCCTATCATAATGCTTGTTATGGATGCGAAAAATTTTTTTATGACCGACGAATGTTTTAGAATGCAGTGTGTAAACGTGATGGACACAACGTAAGATCGTATTTATTTTTTAACGTACGAAAATTTAGGACGAGAATTTTGGACTCAGTGTCCAAAGACCTTAAGAGTGGGCGTGGCCATTTGTACATTTTATGGGTGTGGTTTCCGGTCTCATCGGTGTCCAGCTATTTTTAGCTGTACAAAACAGCTGGTTTTGCTGCTTGATATTGCGGATTGGAGTGTCTTATCATATTATTGTAATGTATTATCTTAATTACGGGTACATTGGTTTGTAGTGTAAACAGTTTTACCGTTAACAGAGCAAATTAAGTGTAATGATATCAGTAAAAACATTATTCTTCCGCCAAACAATGTGGTTCCTCAGAAACGGTTGTGGTTGCAACAAAGTGGTTGCCGAGCAACACACTGATGTAAACAAAGGTGTATGTTTGTAGAGTTATTTACAACAGCTTCGAATGTGGCTCAACCAATCAGAATCAAGGACTGGAACTATCCGTTTTATAATTTAAAATTCTTACTTTATTCTCGCAATTCCGAGATTACATCTCAGAATTCTAATAAGAAAAATCAACTCATCATTCTCTCTTTTCCTCTTGGCTCAGAATCAAGAGTTTATATCCCACACTTCTGGCTTTTTTCCCCCCTCAGAATGGACAAATTTGCCATTGTTGGGTTAAATCGAGCTATAAAGTCCGAACTAGGAGATATAAATTTGTATTTGCGTTAAAATCAGAATTGTGAGATAAAATAAGTAAATGTAAAATGTTATAGGTTTAAATAGTATTTCATGCTGTAACTGTATACAGTATATCCCCTATGAACTGCATATGTAAATATTATGTCAGCTTATTGTTTAAATCAAATTTATGCTTTAAAAGTAAAGTGATAATAGAAGATTATATCCATAGTCTGTCCACTGAAACATCTGCACTTAGCTTCGAATGGCGTCTTTGACGACAATATTCTATAAAAATGATTTGCATTCGGATTCTGACATCCAAAGGCACAACAATACATTGTTTTCTCTTATTCCATGGATTTCAGTGTTTTCTGCCACCACGATGCGCGCACAGCTGCAAGTGACGTAACTGTGACGTCTACTCCAAATTGGTCTATTACATTGCATATTGTGTATATTGTGGTCTGATATCTGTCACTACACCACTGCGCTGTTTTTGGAACATGCACCCAAGACTTTCATCCATCATCGCTCTATATGATGACGTGACAATAAAATGATCTGATTTGATTTAGAAACCGAACCACATTATCCACACTCATCAGCGCATACATGTGTAAAACACTGCAATAACATAATCCGTGGAAAAGGGGTTGTCGAGTATTTATTTGATATAATTCCTGTCTAGATGATTGATGCTTAGCCTGGCTTCTTGGGTAAGTTTTGTCAAAGTACGGTCTGGCTGACCTCAAAGGAATGAGCTCTCTCATTGCTTCGATGAACAGACAGTGCATTCACTGAGACTTGGGAGAAGATTTCCCTCCACTAATACCATCTCGTAGCTCGCACGATGAGCCAATAGGAGTACGGTCTCTCTCACACGCTCACAGAAAAGTAGTTAGAGGGGACACAGTAGTCAATGTGGAGGGACACGGGCAGTGTTACTGGTTCTGGAAGCTTCTTGAAACCACCCAGCAACCTCCTGCTGTGTGTGGTCAGTGTTGACTGGGCAAAGGAGTTAGACTGGCACAGTCATTGCTGTGATGTTTTTCTCATGTTTTCATCAAGGAACAATGTTCACTGATGGTGCCGGCAATGGGTCGGCCAGCAGGATGAGGATTTGTTCAATGGTTAGTGACGTTGATGAAAAACCATTGCTACAATATGCAATGGGACACGGAGAGCTAATCTGACTTTTGGATTTCACCATAAAGAACTTTTCACTGTAAAGATATTGTTCAGATAACAAAATATAATGTATTAAAGTAAGAAAATGGGTTTAATCAATTATTATGTAATGCCACTTTAGTAATAAGGTTATATATAAAGGTATAATGTTGAGTAAACCTCTTACTTGAAGAAAAAAATCTATATTTGCTGAGCAACAGTGAACAATGAATCTAATTAGTATGTACAGGATGAAAAGAACATTGCAAAACTCTTACTCTTCTGCAAAGCCAAATGAATGGTGAGTTCCTTAAAGGATTTCTCAGTTAAGCTAGCTTTACTTTTTTCAGTGCCATGGTGTTCCTGTAGCTTAACTGGAACAGCATAATGCTAGCAAACATCAAGGTCATGGGTTCAAATCCCAAACTTGTGGAAAACAGGTGCACTTGTATTGAATGTGCACTTGTAGCGTACTTCAAATCTTAAATGTACTTGCAAATAATGTAATATTAATTAAATAAAAGACCACTTAAAGGGATAATTTACGCAAAAATGAAAATTCTGTCATTAATTACTCACCCTTGTGTCGTTCCAAACCCATAAGACCTTTGTTTATCTCCAGAACACAAATTAAGATATTTTTGATGAAATCCGAGAGCTTTCTGACCCTGCACAGACTGCAATGCAACTACCACGTTCAATGAAAGGTAGTAAGGACATCGTTAAAATAGTCCATGTGACATCAACGGTTCAACCTTAATTTTATGAAGCTATAAAAATACTTTTTATGCACGAAGAAAAAAAAAATACTTCATTCAACAATTTCTTATTTAACATATAATTATCTTTATATTTCATGCAATTACCAGTTTCAACTTAAAAACTTAAGTTAAGCAGCTGCATTAAAATTTTAAGTTAAATCAACCTAAAAGTACAAGTAATTTCAACTATTAAGTTAAATCAACTTAGAAATACAAGTCATTTGAACTCACTTTATTGTAGTGAGTTGAAATGACTTGTAGTTTTAAGTTGATTTAACTTAAAATTTGAAGGCAGCTGCTGAACTTAAGTTTTTAAGTTGAAACTGGTAAAAACTTCTTACAGTGAGTTGAACTTTTTTTGACATACTTAAGTAGGACATCTTCACATAACTCCTACTTAAGAGTTCTTTCCCCTCCAAAACCTGTTTAAGGATGCAATTTGTTGAGTCAACTTAGAATAATTTGTTACCTGGCTGCCTTAAAATTTTAGGTTCAGTCAACTCAAATAAAGTTTATTCAACTTGAAATGTTAAATTATACTAAGTGACAACTTAGATATTTGAGTTGATTCAACTTAAAATTTTAAGGCAGCTGGGTTACTTACCCATCTGTTAAGTTTAACAAACACAAATATCTAAGTTTTTACTTAGTACAACTTAACATTTCAAGCTGACTAAACTTATCTGAGTTGACTGAACTTAAAATTTTAAGGCAGCAGGGTAACAAATTATTTTAAGTTGACTCAACAAATTGAGTTTTTTGTTTTTTACAATGTAATAGTATTGTCATCCAAATGCAATAATCCACAGCTTTCAGTAATCAGTTCCACATTAAAACGCATGCGTCTTAGTACTTTAATGAACGCGTGGCGAGGGCTGATACAGAAGAGAAGAAATGGTTGAATAATGTTTTCTTTGAGCACAAAAAGTATTCTCGAAGCTTCATATTGTTACGGTTGAACCAAGGATGTCACTTGGACTATTTTAACGATGTCCTTACTACCTTTATGAGTCTTGAACGTGTCAGTTGTGTTGCTGTCTATGCAGAGTCAGAAAACTCTCGGAATTCATCAAAAATATCTTAATTTGTGTTTCGAAGATAAACAAAGATCTTATGAATTTGGAATGACATGAGGGTGAGTAATTAATTACAGAATTTTCATTATTGTGTGGACTATCCCTTTAATTTTACATGGAATGGGTTGCCTCATGGAGACGTCCATTTTGAAGTCACATGTCTTCTAGCATTATCTTGTTAATCCCATGTTATTAGCCGGTTTCTATCACAAAATAAACAGTTTGTGGCTGACTTTGAATTTGTTACTTCAATGACTGCTACATTCACACCACAAGGTGTCAGTATGAAGTAGGCTTAAGTAAGTCCAAGGCGAATGCTCTATTGGCCAGCGCAACATCAACCAAAAAAATTAATGAGTGCACGTTTAAGCCAACTAGAAATTTCAGATGGACTCAGTCACTGAGCATTTTTTTTAGTTGGAGAGATTTTATTTTTTTAGTAATGTAGGCCTACTTTGTATGCGCAGCCATGTATCATATGAGGGAAGTCACGCAATCACTTCTGATGCGTGTAAGTACTTAAGGATAAACCCTTTGACTGTGGTTCGTCTCCACAACAGCTGTGAATGGAGAGTAACAGTAAGCTGAGTTCAAACCACAAGATCGTGTTTACAGAATGAATGAATTAAACCCCCCAGTGTCGTGAGACGGCTAGATGTAAAGTAATACAGTGGGTTTTGTGCTGATGCCTCACTGCGTGTCTGAGAGAGTCTGATGCAGTGGGCTGACCTTCTCTCTCTCCTTGCTCTGCACTGGGTAGCACTTAGATTCGTTGTACCTTTGCCAGCTTGCTCTTCTTTGGAGCCGTCTGCCTGCCTGTCTGTGTGAACCCACTGACCAGAAAAAAAGGGGTTTTTACCCACTCCAGACTCTAGAGAGACAATGTCTGACAGTGTTATCTGTCTGGCTCGACCTGCCAAGCCTGCTGACTCTGAGACGGTGGTCCTTGCTGCATTCAGGGACAATACTGAATGATCTGAAGGAGGATTTCATGTTGGCCCTGAACCATTTGGATGCTTTACACTCAATATGTTGATTCATGTTGCATCCAATTCATGGGATAGTTTACTCAAAAATTAAACTCCGTCACTGATTACTCACCCTCATGTTGTTCCAAACCCGTACGATTTTCATCTGTCATCAAGATTGTCATTAATTACTCACCCTGTAAGAGCTTGTTCATCTTCAGAACACAAATTAAGATATTTATGATGAAATCAGAGAGCTTTTGCGTGTTGAAGACTGACGTGGAAGACAAAAATTGTTGAATAAAGTCATTATTTTTGTTTGCTTTGCCCATAAAAAGTATTTTCATAGCTCTATAACATTACAGCTGGACCACTGATGTCACATGGACTATTTTAATGATATCCTTACTACCTTTCTGGGCCTTGAATGTGTCAGTTGGATTGCTGTTTTTGCAGGGTCAGAAAGCTCTCGGATTTCATCAGAAATATCTTAATTTGTGTTCTGAAGATGAACAAAGCTCTTACAGGGTGAGTAATTAATGACAGAATCTTCATTTTTGGGTGAACTATCTCTTTAAGCATCATAAGCTTAAGCAGAAACAAGTTAGAGTCTGTCTTACATCATATCAAGATCCTACTTCTAATTGTTTACAAAATACACTTTTTAAATGTTAAATCTTAATTGTTTTTTCTTAAGGAAAAACAGAACGAATGATATTGATGACTCATCTTGTACTACGCAGAGTTTATCCAATGAAATGTTTTCTACAATGAGAAGGTCCCGCCCACTAATACCACCTGCAACCTTTTGCAAGAAGCAAATCATGGTTAATGGCTGTGATGTAACTATATCTTATCGGTTTTAACAAAGTAGCAGATAAGCCCTTTGGAATGCCCCACCCTAACTTCCTGTTTAAGCAAGAAATACATTAACACAGGAAAGAAAGCCATGATGAACAAATGATTTATATGAGTTAATTATATATGGGTCATTCTATAATTGTGGGTGTATCTAATGTCCGTGAAGTATATTTTTAATATATTTTCATCAATATAAATCCCCGATGCTTAATTTTCTAGTACACATTTATATTTTTCCCAAAAACACTACTATATGTTGAATAAGCCATATCTTTTGATCAAAAATGATGTTCATATCACATACAACCCTGTTATTCAGCTGTCCGATTCTGTAAAGTTGCTCATTCTACTCTGCATAAAAATTACCTCAAATATAAACTAACTTCATAGTTTTGCCTTGAGTTAGATTAGGTTATTAAGACATTTGGGTGTGCGCTTCAAAAATGTTCTCAAGTGTTAATTGTGATATAACTTGTTTTATTTGTGTCCGAAAAACCATTGCCAACTAAGTTACCCACTAGAAAACTCCCCCTCAAAAAGGAATGGTTTGTCCCATTCTCACATAATTTGCACAGTATGATGATATTTCCTTTAGAAGCACATGGGTAAAACACTAGAAGTTATTTTCTCTCTTTTTCCCCTAATATTGGTTAAACTAGCAAACCTGTCATGAGTAGATTAATTGACTGTCAACAGTGTTACACAAGTATTATTGCTGCAAATTTTAACAAGACAATTTAACTAAAACTTATGTTTTGTTTATGAAAATATATTTCTAAACCATACTAAATACCATATGCTCAGTAGTTCTAGGCTTCCATGTTGAGTATAGGCCCAAAACACTAAAAATGTCAGCTAAGTTACCTGTCAACTGTGTTACCCAGTGAAAGTAACATGGTGGACAGTAGCAAGCATAAATGGTATTTTATGCACATATTCCTACAGATCACCTTTATTTATATAGCACTTTATACAATATAGATTGTTTCAAAGCAGCTATGTAAGGTCATGTTTGGGTTTCTGGGAAACAGGAAAACTTTTTTCTTCAAACTATCAAATTCTAAATGTACCCCTAATTATAGAATGACCCTTATTTTGTTATGAACTGTAAAACATACAGATTGCAAAAATGTCAACATAATGTCTGAAATGTCACTGATGAATTTCTCTCTCCAGTACTATATGTACTGTTTAAAAATGATTTAGAATGCATGGTTTGCTAATTTAATGGATTCTTCCTGTAATATCTATAAATTTCCAGGCATCTACACACACACATGCACACAACACAAAAGACCTTTCTGATTAAGTAACCTAATACGATCCACTTCCATAGTGCATTGACATTTGTGGAAACATGGTCCTTCATTTAGCCTGTGAAACAAGGACTGCAATCATTCTGTCAGCTACCATTAATAATGACTGGACACAACACTTCCTGCTGGAATTTCATAAACTATACTGTAGCTCTGAGTGGGTGAGACAGAGAGAAAGGGCGTTTGCGTCTATGTGCTTTATGTGAATGCATATATGTTTGTTCACCCTGTAATGATGTTATCAAACTGTCATCAGTCAGATGTTATCTTTTGCCTCTGAGTGTTGCTATGGGGTATCAAGTTCAAGTATCCACCTCTGATTGACGTTCGTGTTGGGTGAAAGTGGTGGAATCGAAGGTTTATGGGAAACCCATCACTATTATTTCATACATCAAGAACAAAGTCATGGTGGGTCCTGTCACTGGGAATGTCATCTGTGTAAAACATTTGACTTCTGTTTTCCACACCCAGCCTGATGTTGATGTGTGTGAAAAAGAAAATGAGAAAAACTCCCCTGATACTAACTATAAAATAGGCCACATGGCTGTTCTGATAGGAACAACCAAGTGAAAAACACATTTAATTTCCTATAACAAAAACAACTTCTTGTCCAATGAGAACTACCACTAGAACTTTGTATTTGTATGTAAATTAGGGCAACAAGAAAGTACAAGCCATTATGACAAACCAATGCCAGCTTGTGAGGTGCAAGGAAAGTACAAAATAATCAATGGACTGCAAGTTTCAGCTTTCAGCACTGCCAAATTCTTGCCCTTTATCAGATGAGTAGATGCTCAGTGAACCTGCAAACAGGGAAGCCTCTGCTGTAAATGAAGATGAGGCAGGGTTGGGGATGCTCTCCCCTCTCGCTGGCACAGGGGATTGGGTGGGGTGCCTCTCTACCCGCTGCCTGGCACTGGGCATTTCCAGGAGTGTGTATTTGCCAGGCCTCAATTACGGGGGAGTCATCCAGAACATATTGAAGCAATTACAGCTCCATATAAATCAATATGCTTCTGCTTAAAAAAGTGATCTGATCCCAGCATGCTCTGGATCCAGTCTCCCTCAGGTCCATTTTGATTTCTCTCCCCTTTTCTCAAGGCAAGAGCATTATTTCACAGCTCAGGAGTGATTTAGGTCACTTGCCCCGGCTCTGAATGGGGCTGACATTCAGTCAGTTTCACATTTTTGCATGTAACCATTAACCTGAGCCTTGTTGAGGGTTAGTGGGGGCTATAAATATGAGTCAAGTGATTTATTCATTTAGTTTTGACATTGACAATACAGTGACAGCTTTCAGTGCAGAAAAAAGTATCGCGGTGATTCAAATCCAAGTATTCCAGTGATTCAAATCTATTTAGACCCATCTTTAGCGCTTTGCATCATTTGTTATATTTCGCCATCTTGTGTGAAAAGGTGGTACTGCATCTTTCTTGTTTCTTCTTCATACATGTCATCTCCAATAAAATTTGTAAAGAACGCAACAAAAGCTTGATTAGATTGAAAAAATAGTACAAAAACAACGAGGATAAATTATAACGGCTTCTTTCTGCTTCTACAGCAGTGGTCTAACGTTAGCTGACAATGATTTACACTTTAAAAATGACACTGGGAAATTTTAATACCCAGTGAGTTAAAAATAAACGTCTAGCTGTAAGCAACTAAATAAAAAAATAAGTATTAATACCCATCATACCCGACCAATTGCATACAACATCCAAACAGCTAGCTAAACCACGCCCGTTTCAAAAACACAAACACTAGCATTATAGCGTTATATAACGCTATATATATAGTTTATATATAATTTTTAAGACTTTATCATTCGATTTAACTCTACAATAGCGAATTTGGTTATTCTGAGGGGAAAGAATGTCAGAACTGTGGGATATAAACACAACAGAGGGAATGACTTGCTGATTTTTCTTATCAGAATTGTGAGATATAATCTCGGAATTGCGAGAATAAAGTCAGAATTTTGAAATATAAACTCAAATTTACCTTTTTTTTTTCTTTTAATCTATGGTTTCCATAGACTGCCACTTGAAAACTGTCATTTTCTGCCACCAGATAGGCTCCGTCCACATAAAACGTCAAAAAGTACAGTGCCTTCTTTCTGCTACTACAGCAGTGGTCTAGTTGACAGTGATTTACACCTTAAAAATGAGAATGACACTGAGAATTATAATAAAAAAATAAATAAGTAAATCAATCAATCAATCAATATTAAGAACCATCATACCTGACCACCCAGACAGCTAAGCCACGCCTCTTTCAGAAACACAAACGCTGTACCAAAGCGCTTAATTTCGATACTAATAGCGTCTAAAAGCATTTTAAAAGGAGGGAAGCTAAAGGGCTAAGCTAGGAGGAATAACAAACAGAATGTCTTTCTACTGAAATTAAAGTGAGAAAAGGTGTATTATTTTACTTAGAGGACATTTTCATGTTGTGTGTACAGTTTGGTAGAGAGGCATGAATGAATTAATGATGTCTTAAGTAAGTAGGGCATGCTGTAATGATGAATGTGTGCAGGAAGTAAGTGTGAGCAAGTGGAACTCAAACCCTCTCATATATCATCACAATACAGTTCCAGCACTCCTCTTCCTCATCTTTGGGTGCTGCATCCCTTTAGAACACATACACACTTGCTTTAGAAAAAAACGAGCTGAAAACAAACCAGCAGAATGAGCCAACTTAAAGGAACAGTTTACCCAAAAATGGAAATAATGTCATAATTTACTCAATTTCCTCATGTTGTTCCAAACCTGTGTGATTTTTTTTTATTCGGTTGAAATTAAAAGAAGATATTCTGAAGAATGTGGTTTACCAAACAGTTTCTGGTCCCCATTGACTTCCATTGTATTAAATTTTTTCCATATTATAAAAAGTCAGTGGGGACCAACAACTGTTTGCAACTGCATCTGTGGCAACTTGAGTATTCTGATTAAATGATAGAATTTTCATTTTTTTGTGAACTGTTAGTTTAAAAGTGTTTTCACCCCATGACAGCAAATACACATGAATAATAAATATAAATATTTTATTGAATTAAGCTAAGAAAGAAAGAATGATACTTTTTAAAATATTTATTTTTGATATCACACCACAAAATACTCAGTACATCGCTAAAATCCTTTGGCATGTAACAATATCTATAGCAGGGGTGGCGAACGTCAGTCCTGGAGAGCTGCAGCCCTGCAGAGTTTTGCTTTAACCCTAATCAAACATACCTGAACAAGCTAATCAAGGTCTGAGGGCTTGTTAAGAAGCTACAGGCAGGTGAGTTTTATTAGGGTCGGAGCTGAACTCTGCAGGGCTGCGGCTCTCCAGGACTGGAGTTCGCCACCCCTGATCTATAGTATGATACATATCTAAATCTATATAATTTAATTTGTGCTTTTGTAACTGTTAAAATCTTATTCCTAACAACAAAGGTCTACAATAAATGACAGATCAGTTCAATCATACAAACATCTTTAAACAAATATAAGGTGGATTTTAAGGTTCCCTTTGGGGGCAAAAAAGATCTCCATCAAATATAATTCTGAGTTTGTGCGCTTGGAATGGAAGTATTAAAAAAAAAAAAAAAAACATCTGTAACAACTATTATCAGCTACAAGTAAACATTTTTTAGATGTTAAACATGTTAAACATTAACATTTCTTTCAAAATGTTAAATATGGTAACATTAAAATCCAAAAATAAAAAGTTTTTAAAAATAAGGTTCTACCACAATAACATACTATATCTATAAATGTCTTTCGTAAGTTTAAAGAGCTTGTGCAATATGACTGTAATTGCATATTACTGACACTATCAATAATGAAGTGTATTTCTAGTTCCACTAAAAATTGAATCTATCTCATATACCTCATATAATGGCAATATCAGCTAGTTTTATTGAAACATTTGGTCACCAGTGATGATTTGCTGGTTACTGATGATTAAAATCAACTGTGACTATAAAGAGGCATATGAGTGTTGGTTTAGTGTGCTAAAGAGCAACATATTATTGCTAGAATAGGTTTTAGTTGGCTGGTAAACTTTGTACAAAACAAAACATACATGAACGTGGCAAGTAATTATTCCGTGGAGCCACAAATAAAGCTTTTCTTGTATGATGTGCAGATCATTGAAAAGCTAGTGTACGTTGACACAGGTGAGGTTCCTTTATACGATGCAAGACCAGTCACTGGGGGTCCGTCCATACTGCAAAAAAAGCAAAAATGTTGCAAAGATGAAAACAAAATGACACAATATGATTTTGTTTGAATTGTCCAGTGTGGGTTGGGATGGAAAGGTGGAGGTTAAACAACAAATAAAAAAATTTAAAGACCAAATAAGTTTTCCATTTCACCACATGAGGGCGCAATAATCCAGCCAAATCCATGAACAAAAATCTCTCTGTAAATACCTAAACAAGTGACAGCATATAAAATAAAATAACAATGCATGTGTGTGTGGTGTCTTACCTGAATATCTGTGAGCTCCTTTAGCAGTCTGGAGGCAAGTGGAGGAAAGTTTCCTTCACATGGAATATGTAGATTCTATATGGCAGGAGATTAGTATTAGACAAACATACAAAAAATTGGCCAAGATGTTGACCCAGAGGTGGATATCTGTTGATTTGGCAGTATGTTTTGATGATATTTTGATACTGTGCGATGCTCTAACTAGCCAAAACAAACTGAACTCACCTCTCCCTGATACAAGATCCTGCCAACTGGACTAACAACACAAGCAGTTCCAGAACCAAACATCTCCCTCACTCGGTTTTCCTCCAGAGCCTGCCGCAGGTCGGCCATGGTCAAATAGCGCTCGGATACTTTGAACTCACCCTGTTAGATACAAAAGAAACTTTGAACCAAACACTCTCAGTAGAAACGTGTAAAAATGTCACTGGGGCAGTGCCCTTAAAAGGGACAACTTACTACCTTATTTTCCCCTCAAATGTTCAAAGTAGTACCTTAAAGGGACAGTCAACCCAAAAATGAAAATTCTGTTGTAATTTTCTTATGTCACTCCACTTTTTTTCTTCTGTGGAACAAAATAGAAGATATTTTGAAGAATGTTGTTAACTAAACTGTGCCTCCACTGGAACTGGAACATATTTTAAAAAACCTTTAAAATATCTTCTTTTGTGGTCCATGAAAGAAAGAGAATCAACAGGTTTGGAACAACATGAAAGTGAAACAACATGAGTGAAAGTGACAAGTTGTTGTACCCCTAAAGATACATATTTGCACTTTTTTTTTTTACTGACAGTGTGGTTTTGACAGGTTTTACCCATTCGCGAGCAAGTTCTAGGATGCTTAGCCGTGTAACGCCCGGAAGAATGATGCCATCTAGAGGTGGTGTTGCAAGCTCCTCCTCTGGAAAAAAAAAAACAGATTTTTTATCTTATACTTTTTTCCCCCTCAAATATCATCATCATCAATCATTTTTTTATTAGGGAAGCTATGAAAGCCCATTTCTGCCTCTGAATAAACCAATTTAAAAGGTAAGGGTGACTTTTTTTCTTGCAATTGCAATTTTTTCTTGACTTTTCTCAGAATTCCGTGATGCAAACTTGCAATGCGGACTTTTTTTTCTCAGAATTGTGAGATATAAACTTGCAGCTGCAAGTTATAAAGTCAGAAAGTCAGACATAAACTTGCAATTCTGACTTTTTTCTTGGAATTGCATGATATAAACATCCAACAGTGAGAAATAAAGTAAGAACTGCATAATATAACACAATTCTGACTTTTTCTCAGTGAATTGTGAAGTTATTAGTATTTTGACTTAAGTCAGAATTGTGAGATATAAATTCGCAATTCTGAGAATATATCAGTCTTTTTCCCTTCAAAACTGGACATTATAACTCGCAATTACGAGTTTATATCACGCAATTGTGAGAAACAAGTCAGAATTGTGAGTTTATATTTCGCAGTCTTGACTTTATATCTCGCAATTGCGAGTTTCTATCTCAAAATTCTGAGAAAAAAGTCAGAATTGCGAGTTTGTATCATGCAATTTTGTAAAAAATAAAAAGTCAGAGTTGTAAGATAAAAAGTCGCAATAACCTTTTTACAATTTTTTATTCAGTAGCAGAAACAGGCTTCCATAGGAAGTTTATGTAAAATAAATTAAAAAAGTAATTGTGACTTTGTATCCCACAATTGTGACTTTTTTTCTCATAATTCAGAATTGTTATATGTAAACTTGGAATTGCAAGATATAAACTCAGATTTCTGTTTAATATAAGTTTGTAATTGTAAAATAGAAACTTGCAGTTCTGACTTCTGATAAAAAAGTCCTGAAGTTTTCAGCTTGAGTTCCCTAGTGAAAAAAAAAGTACTTGAAATACATTTATTTTGTGCTAAGTAATACTACACATACATTATTTTTGCTATACTAAACTGGTATACTTATCTTGTATTTAAAGACTGATATTATACAGAGATCATACAATCTTTATTAATAATGATATTAAAACATTTTTAGGCATAATACTAAGAAATGTGCACTGTGTGATAAAGAAATACTCCAAATGAAGTTTAATTCTAATTTTATTTTTGTAAGTCTTAAGTAATGTGTCAATAAATATGTTAATGTATTTAAAGTATGCTTAGTATAAAATAAATGTATTTTAAATAAATAATGGAATAGGTTTTGTTTTATATCTTACAGTTCTCAGAATTCTAAAATAAAAAAGCCACATTTATCCTTTATTTAATTTTTTGGCAGAAACTATCTTCCATGAAAATCTAAATCACTGATTGTAGCCTTTTGAAGGTCTTGCAAATTTACTTCGGCTTCCACATACTCTGTATTTTCTGTTAAAGTAAATATACTTAACCAAAACATGTTGGCTATCAAAACAGAGAGTGAAAAAGTAACTTTTTACAAATGTAAACAGCCATCACCTCCTTTCTCATTGATCCAGTAGAGGAAGA